>CAIGRR010099124.1:13489-34627 GCA_903798365.1 Fraxinus sp. 1973-6204 | reverse complement strand
TAAATAATTATGTACTTGTAGCATGGTCCATATATACATATATTTTTCTTTTGGAAAGAGAAAATAATTTAAAGGGAAATTTGAAGTGGAGGTCCCAAACTTTTCTGAAAGTTCAGCACGATCCAAAACGTCTCAAACCTTTAAAGAATGATTGATAGAAGGACTTCCAGATAGTATAAAAATGAAAAGAATCATACTACATGTACAATATTGGTTGACAACACCATATTTGACATTATCATATTCATCCATTTTAAAAAACTGTTTTATACATCACATATTAGGATTTTGATAACACGTCGTTGTCAACCATTGTTGTCAATCAATGTTGTACACTTAGATTAATTCAAATGAAAATAAAAAGAGAAAATTAAATGGAGATGTCACTTTTAGATAAAATAAAAAAAATAAAAAGAAAGGATAGAACTAAAAAGAGAAATATAAAGGGAAAACAAATCATTCTTGTAGAACCCAGTGGCCCTTCCCCGCAGTCTCTCTCTTGTAAGAATAATTACATGGATCATGTGATTTACCAAAAGAGAACTTTAAAGGAAGTGGTCTTATGAAATTAACGAATTCTTTAATTGGTCTTGCGCGTGATTATAAATTAATGGAATGAAATTGAAACAAAGTCGTGTAGTCAAATAGCACTAATTGTATTTAATATTTGCAAATAGTTTATAAACTGCATAAATTATAAATAAATAAAAATGAATAATGAATATTATAGGGAGCAGAGCTAGAAGGGGAAAAAAAAACATTTATACTAGATTGAAACATTGACAAAAACAATTCTACTAAAAAGACAAGAATTTTCAATAAAAATCTTCTTTTTCCCTTAAAAAACAAATTGGGCATGGGGTTAGACCGCCCCTCTCTCCGTTAGAGATGGCAACGGTAGTGATGACAAAAAAATTCGTCCCACCTTGTCCCGAATGGGGCAAAAAAAAATCCGCCCTGACGGGTTGGTGGGATGGGACCGACGGGGCGGGGAGAGGGTGCCCCACCCCTAAGCGTCTCAAACCAGCCCATGAAAAATAAAAAAATTAAAAATTAAAAAAAAATTAATTAACAAGAAATTTTTGTAAAAAAAAAAATTAAATGAGGCAGGAAACGGGGCAAGTCCTCGCCCTGAACTTGCCCCGTTTCTTTCCCTGTTTATTTTTTTTCAGTTAAACTAATTTTTTATTTATTTATTTTTATAATTTGTAATTAATTTTTTTTATTCTTCACGGGACGGGTTCGGGACGGAGACCCGAGACAGGGCGGCCATCCCCGCCCCGCCCACCAACCCGTCGAAACGAGTTTTTTTTTTGCCCCATTCAGGGCGGGGCGGGGCGGATTTTTTTGCCATCTCTACTCTCCGTCACTGAATACTTGTGAGTCTATCGAAATATATAAATAAAAAGTAACATGAATGTTTATAAGTACCACCCAAATATAAGATGCATGTGATGGATATGCATTCAAAAGGCTATAAAAAGGAAAATAAAGATTGTCTAATCTTATTTATAAGTCTGGAATGCAAACAGTTGTCGAACTTTTTTTGGCTACCTTTGCTTCCTAACGTGGTGTTCCAGTGTGCAGGTGATGTCTACGTAAAGGGGAGATTGAAGGGATTCTGTTGGCGTATTTTTTTATATCAACAAAAACAATTCGTTCTGTTAAATGGCTAGATGGTATGGGAAAAAATTGAAATCTATGGATCGAAATAAAGTATGAGATCTTGCTTAATTAGCTTGAAATGTGTAAAAATGTTGGGTGCATGAAACGATATAAGTTAAACTAGTCAATGAGTTCACTAAGAAACACTGTTGACTTTAAGGAGATTTTTTTACCCCTCTTTAAAAATGACTCTTTTATAAAAAGCATGGTCTTAAAAGCTTATAATATCAAATGAACATGAAATTTACATTCTTAAATGAAAAATTAGATGAAAAGGTTTATATGGACAAGCTTGAGAGTTTTTGAATTCAAAGAAATTAACTATGCGTCGTGTAAGCTTAAGAAATCAATAAATGGACTCAACCAAGCTAAAATACTATCGACATGTGTGTGGCGAGCAAGATCATTTTTTTTTTATTCGTGACCTCCATTACTGATCTTGATCTATTAAACAAGACTAAGAAAATTCTCTCCGATAATTTTGAAAAGAAAGATAGGAAAGAGGCAATTTATGCATCATGAATTGAAATATTTCATGATAAATCACAAGAATTGTTAGAAATGTGTCGAGACACATACATTTAAAATGTTCTGGAGAGCTTTAAGATTTAAGATGTACAACAATTATGTCATTCCAATAAAGGTACCAAACTTGTTAGAGAACTATTTATAAACAATTTAAATTATAAATATCTAGAAATAAGTGACTAAATAAGTGCATTTCAAAAAATATATGAATGAAAAGTAATTTGATCGTCTATAAACATAGCTCACAATGTCCAAAGAATGAACAAAAATAAAGCAAATGTAACCCCTTCGAAGGTGGCCAAGTTGGTGGAGCAGTTGAAAGCGGAGACCGAAGGTCACGAGTTCGAATCTCTTGCCACACTTCATCGGTCGAATCTGTTGTACCGGGCTTGTCTAGTGCGATTTATCTCTCCCGTGTGGTTTGCATGCTACTGCACATGGAACGAGATTTATCCAGTGCGCACTCAATGGTATCGATTGCGGGTTTCTACGTAAAAAAAATATAAATAAATAAATAAGGCAAATGTGACTGTTGGGTTTTGATACCCAATAAATCTCGGGCTATGATGTTAATCGATTTTTTAGTTGAATTATGTTTCATAGGTCTCGACCGATGAGTGAAGTGAAATGTCGACGCCACAATTGAACCAATCGAATCACGTAACCTACTTGGGCCATTTGAAGCAACCTAATTAAATTAGGGTTGCTTATGGCCCAACCCAAATTAGGACGGTTTCTTACGGTTTGCTAGCCCACTGCTATGTCTTATTGGGCCTAATCTATCTTCTATCCTAAAAGCCCACCTAGTTCTATTATATACTATCCGCCCCATCACTATTCTAGAGATGAGAAAAACTTGCTAGTCGTTTTGTCTTGAGAAGAACCCGTGTCTTAGTGATTACTTGGTGGCTGTGTGCCGTCTTCTTCTTCTCTTGCCGTTAGCCTTTGTGACTAACTTTCTTGGCCATAACTCTCTCATCCTCAAAGTCCTTTGTGGGCTATCTAGAGGTTGGAGCAACCAAGTTGGAAGTGTTGGTTTGTGGTTGATTGGTGTTAGTTGTGGTGTCGAATAGAGAGACTGAGCCCGGACTTCTTGGATCAATTCAAATGAAATAATCTACAATGACAAATCCAAGATTTATTGTTTTTTTTCCTTGTCTTTTTTCTTTTTTTAATAACGTAATCATATTGTAGATACAACTCACCTTAAACTTCACTGGCAACAAAAAGTGAAAAATGGTCATCTCAGTTGCATGTTTCAAAGTCCAAATTAGGAAAATAAACAATATCGTGGGTAGCCTTACTTTCTTTGTGGGAAATAAAGGAACAAGAACCACAATGTACAACCGATGTAATTGAGATTACATTATGCTTTGTTTGGCCCTCATAATTTTTTTTTTACAGTTTCTCTTTCTTAATTTTAATCATACATTCTCCAAATAAAATAATATTAAACACAAATCTAAAACTTTTCATTATTTTCAACTACACATTCTCTCATCAATCACTATTCCAAAATTTATCATTTCTCCGAAATGGGGACCAAACAACTTATATATATAGATGCTACGTTTAATGCACAACTAAAACTATCCGAAGCTAGTCATGCTCTACCACATCCTATCTAAAGCAACGGTCCCGAGCAAGCATAATTCCGTCTTGCATCGCCATTGCCTCAAAAGTTTTATTGAAAAAGTACCAAATGTTAGTCGATCTATGTTACTATTGAAAAACGTGATTATTATATTGTGGGATGCGATTGCCATCTCACCGTGGACACTAGTTCCAAGATGACTTCATGTTAGGAACAAATAATCAAACTCTTATATTGAGCCAAACTTTATATATTTGCCTACAAGGCATTAAGTTCGAAATTCTGATTTTAGAAAATATTTTGAGAGTTTCAAAATAAATCCAATTTTTTAAAAGCGCGTTTAAAACATAGTTTTTCAGAAATGTCCAATTTTATCTCAATTGAATGAACTGTACACAAATAACCGGATGGAAGAGAGCCCAAAGCACGCACTCGCGCACAAATACATACATTATACAGACAAAACGAAGCCACACTCAAATTGCCTCCATCCTTAGCTGACCGGACCCTGTCGAACCATCGCCACCCCCACCACGACACCGCCCCGAGCTCCTCCGTTAGCTCGGCTGTCAATGCCTGCTCAGAAGCGTCCGCTCGATACTACTCCTCCTCCTTCTCCTCCTTCGCCCCCCGAGGAAGAGGATGCCGATCATTCACTCCAAAGCAACCCGAATCACAACCACGGAGAAGCCGACAACGACGAAGGTATTTTGTCACATGCGTATACATGTACACGCCTATGTACATGCGTTATTCTGCTTACAAAATTGTGACGATAAATTCGAATTTCCTATTTTTTGTCGTTTATTCATTGATTTGTTTCTTTTCCGACTCTCAGTTTCCAATGGCAGTCCTTCCTCCAGTGACGAAGAAAAAGACGAGTACTTCTTTATTTCCCTTCATATACACACATGTAGACTCATACACGTATCTGCACTCTGGCATACATGTCAATTATTGTGTATAATGTTAATTTTTTTTACCATGTTGTGATTATTGTGAATTTTAGAAATGTATGATGTGTAGATCAATGAAATTAGCTTGTGATCTGCCCGCTTTATGTTGCCATACTATTTGTTTGTTTAAGGTTACACGTTTCATCAAAGAGGGCTCTGTGCTTACTTTTGACTTCAACTTATTTAGATCTTCTAGTTATTGAAAATTCTTTTCTATCTCCCTTTGCTCATTAAGGGTTTGAGTTTGACTAAGTTTATTCTGGATTCTTGCGATCACTGTTTTCTGCATAAATTGATTTTTAAGTTACTTTACGGTGAATTACTAAATTCTGTATTTTTGTTTTGTTTTTTTTTATTTTTTTTCTGTTGTTGGGATTTATTTGTTTTTTTTTTAATTGTAATAAAAGGTTGCATGCTGAGTTTGTTTGACAATTCACGGTATTGGGCTAGTTGAATTTGGCTTGCTCCTGGAATTTGTAGATGCTTAACACTGAGAGAGATTGTTCTATGGATGAATTTGTGAAAGCAGCTTTGACACTAAGGGTCGTCTATTAGGGAGCCTAAAATCTTAAAAATGTAGTAATGATATTTCATCTCCATTGGCTTAGTGATTGTTGACTTTCTCAATTCAGTGGAGTGATTCTATAATGCAAAAAGCTCATGCACATGTACATCTTCTTGTTGTACATTTTATATTTTTTTATCATCAAATGCTATTTATTTAAATGCAATGAGGAATTATGAAGATATAGTGCCCCAAATTTTCTAACGAAGCCAAAGTTTTTAATAAAAAACTCTTAATGTTGGTAAAGGACTTTTTGATAAAGTGAGCTGAGGTAATGTTTTGGCCATCATTAGGTATTAAAATGAGAGGAATAAAAATAGAAATTAGCAGGTTAAGAGCATGCACAATGAGTCCGAGGGTGCTGCATATTGGGAGGAGCTTAAATAGAAAGATGCAGCTGATACAGAAGTGTTTAGGAAGCAAAAGCTTAGAAGATCATTAAGCCTGGTGAGCAGGGCAAGTCTTTCTGTTGTTTCATTTTACTAAGATTGCCACTTTTAGTACAACAGAAATTATGTGTGGGAGTCTCATTGGGTTGTCCGCTTTGGGTTTGCCATGCTTATATTTTCTTGGCTAGAATCTTGCACAATATTGTATTCAAGAGTAAGTACTAAGTAAGTCCTTTTATAATGGGAATGTTGACCTGGTGATAAACATCCACCATGCTGAGAACATTATCACCATCAGACTTGGAGTATAGATTTTCAAATTTGTTACCAATTGTGAGCACTAGTTTTAATAGATTGGAGTTGTCCAGGTGTACCAAGCCAACATGCTATTCTTTTATTAACCATTCGTGCAGTGTGTCAATTTGTTATTTACTATTAACACAATTTAGCTTTTAAAGGGGTGGGCATGGGTCAATTTAATACATTTTCTGGTGGAGACTGGCTGAGAGCACAACTGGATTTTATTTTCATAAGAATTTATCGCTGCTCTACGTGAATGAAGAAAATCTGTCACGGCCAAACTGGTTCTGTTTGGTTTGCTTTGCTCCTGTTTGGCGTACATCAGTTCTTTGAGCCTCACCAACGGATAGATTTGATGTGGTTGGTGTATACTTGTTAGATGCATCCACCAATCAAAGTTTTAACATTTTGCTAGAAAGCTAAAGAATGAAGAAAACAAGGAAAATTGGATAACCTGTTTGGTTCTTTGAGTTGTGCAGTTAACATGAGAATCAGACTGCATTTTGGTTCTGTTACAAAGTTGAATCATCTTTTAGCATTGGAACCGTTCTGAACCACTGGTCCAGTTTTCTGGAGATTTTTGTTCAACCCAACTAGTTATGTAGTTAACATGAGAGTCAGACTGAATTTCAGTTCTCTGTTACAAAACTGAATTTATCTTTTAGCATTGGAACCGTTCTGAACCACTGGTCTGGTTTTCTGGAGATTTTTGTCCAACCCAACTATTTAATTCAGAAAGACATGGGCTGGGATTTAGAAACAATGTATACCTCCAATTAACAAGGACTTTGAATATTTTTCACTTTTAAATAAAATATGAACCACTCTGATATAGCAAAAAGTGTATGTGATCATCGGTTTATGTTTTACGAACAACCAGGATCCTTTTGAGGTCCTGCAATTCGGTTTGTTCTATGATACATCTAGAAAAGAAATATCATTGTGCACCATTCCAATTTTTGGTTCTTTTTTGTATGTAAGGTCATTTATGATTTGCTCAAAAAGTTAATATTGTATCCCAGATTTATCGTCGTGAAATTGTCAGAAATACGAAAGGAAGTTCAATGTCCAATATGTTTAGGTATGTGGTTTTTATTTTATTTTGCCAAGTATGAAACTATAACAATTTTATGCAACTGAAATGTTCTGCACCATGTACTCCTATGATTTACTATTGAAAATTGATGCATTTCTAAACAATTTTATTAACTTGGACAATTTGCAATAAAGTTTAAAATTGTTCAAGGGTGTGATGCAAACATCTAGGAATATATTGTTTACTTGTCTGGTGGAAGTTTAATATTAGAGAATCTAGTATTTCTGGAGCCCCTTGGGCTCTCTTGCAGAATTAAAATATACAACTTTTTATTGACGTTAAGAGGGATAACCTAGGAGGTACTGCCCAAGACCTTTATACAGTAGCTACTAGCATTGAAATTAAATTCTGGACCATACATTTTTTTTGCAAGATTTTTCGCTTTCCATTGGTTTTTTTTATATATGTATGACTATCGTATATCAAACACCATGCTTATTGTCTCTTAAGCTCAATTTTATTCCATGATGCACACACACTTCTACTAGAGCAGTTTGTCCTTGTCTCTCAAGTGTCCTGTCATTGATACTCATCGGATACTCCACGACATTGGTCCGATAAACAACATGACGTGACCAATTTTTAAACATTCCTCAGGCAAGTGATTGATATAACATGTTCCATTTCCTATATTGATAAGTATAAAATAAAGATATAGTGTATAATAAAGAATATAAATCGATGAGACCAAGTCAGTGCAACATAGATTTTGTTTTTATGAAAATATTCCATAAGTATAGCCCAAATTGTATAGATTTCTCTAAACTCTGTTCTGGTCTTCAGATTTTGATGATGCTTATTTGTGTATCAGTATCCCGGGTACACTTAATTGTGTGAAAGGTGTATGGCATATACAGTTCTTACTTGTGGAAATTAAACATTTTGGCCTCTCTGGTCTCTAAGTTCGGCATCCACAATAGATTTTTGTCAAATCACTCAGGCATCTGGTGAAAGGAATACAGGATGAAAGAAGTATAAAACAAAAAAAGACGAGCGAATGGAAACCAATATCACATGCCCTGCCTCTTCGTTCTCTTCTAGTTTTTACCAATGTCTTGATTCAATGGAAAGGAGGTGCATGGATTGTCACATCCATCTATTTAAGGGGGTCTTCACATGCACGTCACACTGATTTCATTCTTGTACTTTCTATTTGCATGTTAACCCAATGATCTATTCTTTTTACAAGCTTCAATATTCCCCCACCTTCTAACTTTTTTAACCTGAAAAATTAATATGCTAAATGCTAACGAAATTCAGCAGTCTAGAATCAAAATGAAAATCTGCATCTTCTTATTGGCTATTGCACTGTGCAGAATCTGTACCTTTCTACTACATAAATGAGAGTAGAACTGGAAAATTAAAACCATCTTATTAATACATCGTTCTCTTTTAGTCAAATCAGTGTTATGGGTAATGCTCTGTAAAACTTTGTACTACAGGTATTATTAGGAAGACAAGAACAGTCATGGAATGCCTTCATCGCTTTTGTAGAGAGTGTATTGACAAATCCATGCGCCTTGGGTACTTCTTGTTTTTATTTGTTGACTAATTGTTCAACGAGTCCTTGCGATTTGCTTTTATATACGTGGATTTCAATGCAGGAACAATGAGTGTCCTGCTTGCCGCACTCATTGTGCTAGTCGTCGTTCTTTGAGAGATGATCCAAACTATGATGCCCTAATTGCTGCTTTGTATCCAGACATTGATAAATTTGAGGAGGAGGTATCTATGGACAAATTTCTGGCCTCTTTGTCTTGGCATTTTTTGTTTAATTTACCTAATATAAACCATCTGTTCAATGTTGCAGGAATTTGCTTTTCATGAAGAGGAGAAGGCTCGCAATAAGCAGGTAAATGATACCAATGCTCTAATTTAATCTCATGCAGTTCAGTTAAACTTAAGATTTAAGGGCTTTATCTTCCTATCTGTGTCCCACAATTTATATGTGGAATGATTTATTTGTTCCCCCTATGCCCATAAAGACAACTGAAAAATTTCCCAGCTCCTTTTTTTGGCTGACAGGGATTTGTAAAATTCCTTATAAATGTCAAAAGGAGAAGTCATGAATTGGCTTGTGAATAGTACAATAAAATTAATTCTCAAAAAATCACAGCTATTAAATGTTCCGTAAAGTTTCCATTCCAACCCAGAAAGAACTTAACCAAAAAAAAAAAAAAATTGAAAATAAACACATTTACTTTACTTAGCCCATGTTTGGCTATTGTTTGTAGTTTGTTTATAAACGGTCAAATCTTTTTATCCACATAATTCATAAGACCCACAAGTACTACTCATTTCCATTTGTTTATAAATTAAGTGGGCGTTTGGTGAGGATTAAAATTAGATTTTTAGTAGATTGTGATAGAAATTTTTAAAATGTGTGGTTGAAAAACTATGGGACCATGAAAAATGTGATTAATATTGATTGTTTGACTTTGACTTAAATTAAAATCTGATTTTAATCCGAAAACAAACATGGCTTAAGAAAGGAGAAATAGAGATAAAGAAGCGGGGATGTTATAATTATGCATTGCCATTCTTTGGAGGTTTGCATATATATCATAACATAGAATTGAAAGCTCGTTGACATTTCTAGCTCTAAATTGACCACCACCAAATTTCACCTGCTTGTTTTTTCGTTTATACTTTCATTATACAGATCCAAGCTTCGATTGCCCAGACTCTGCGACGACAATCTGAAGCATTGGGAAAGAAACGGACGTCAGCCAGAGCGACAGCACTGAAATTTTTTAGGGGACAGGGCACTTATAGAAACTTGAGGGGCCGAAGAAATCCTCGGGTTGTTGAGAATCAAGGATCTGATGAGGAGGTGGATGCAAATGGGCATGATGGTGGCAAAGACTCATCTTCTGCTGATGAACGCAGCACAGAAGTCAAACCAAAACGTCACAAAAGACGGGTCGGTGCTCGTGATTCACAGATTTCAGCAGGAGGCAATACTGATGCAGGTTATGATGAAAATGATTCAGAACTGAACAGAGAGGTAGCGGGTGCTTCAGCTGGCTTTGTTGGCAGTTTAGAGATTCGTGCCTGGGGAAAAGGTGGCATGCGCAGTCACACCCGCCGTGGCAGTCTCAATGGAGCCAGTGGCAAGCTGGCCAGGAATAGCCGACTTCGAAAGCTAATTGATCATCTCCGATGTTCAGATGAAAATTACGAGGCGGTAATACCTTGACGATCTTTTTCCCTTAATCCATGAGTTTTAATTTCTTCGTTATTGTTATAAAAGAAAAAAGTAACGATAGAGACAGAAGCAATGGCCATTTTTGTTTTCCCTCAATATATGGAATTCTAAAAGATCTTATGACCATTTTCTAGTTCAAATCACCCGTTGCAGCTTAAAAGCTTAGTTTTCAAGATCACCCATTAAGAGTTTCTGCACACTTTGCTATTTTCTCTTATTAAAGTACAGATGTTTCTTCTTGTTTCAGTTAAATATCAATCTTATGCTTGTTTCATTGCATGAGGAGAAAATTCTGAGCCTGCAGCGTCCTTACCTTTATTGCAGCCCCACATTGTCAGTTGGACGCTTATGCGAAGTAAATCCACCTGCATTCTAACTCTTACTCTTTTACACCATTTCATTGTATTTTATGAGATAAGTTCAAGTCCTTCATTGGTTTTGAAACCGTATTCTTGCAGTATGTCGCTAGGCAGACATCCATGGAAGCTAGTGAAATTGAGATGTTTGTAATAAAAGATTTCCATCCTGCAAACAACTATTCAAGCTTCCCAAAAGAATCCAATTGCAATAATGAGTTGCAAATTTTGACGGAGGATCAGACCTTGGGGGAAATTCATGCCAGTTTTACTGGGCGAAATCTGGTAAGATTTCATTATTTGTCTATGTAGGGTAGTAGCTAAATAATGAATCAAGTCCTATATCCCATGGTGTATTGCTTTGGAGGATCCGAACATAGAGTTGATAATAGAGTATTTTAGGTAATTCTTTTTTCAATTCCTTCAAATGTGATCGTGTATTTATAGGTTTTGGCATACCAACAAAAGGCGCAAAGTGCAGGAAACTGATGATGACATGATGAAGGTGACATATTTTCTTTGTAAGGAAGTTGTGCAAATATGATGCTGAAGGAAGTTATATCCATTTACTTTTCCTGAAATTATAGGGCTTTCCATATATTGTTGTTTGTTAAATGGTTTTAGAAGTTAAAAACTACAAACACACACATGAGCAACTAGACACTACAGCAGTTAGGGAAGGGGTCAACTACATTGTTCCAAAACTCAAATCATCAAAACAGGCGTGTTTTATGTGAACTTTGAAACTTTATCAAATATTTATGATTTAAATGTGTATGATCTTGTGGTGAGATCGGTGATGGTGCCTTTGTAAGTTATATCATCATCGCGGATGGGGTTTCGAGAATTATTTTCATATTTTTAGTACAGTGTATCTTTAGCTGTGGATAATACGCAAAAACTTGTTTGATCCGGTTGTGCATGGAATCTGGAGTCCTGGTCTCCAATAGGATGATTTTTCTTGCCATCCAAGCTGAATTTGAATTGTAATTGTCGGTGGCCTGAAATAGTCTCCGGTCCTGGCATATAGGCTCGCCACGTTTGGAAATTTTTGGACCATTTTTTCAACGATTATGCTACGTGTACCGAACCTTTTACATAATTTTTGATCAAATTGACAAGTAGCGACCCCCTATTGGGGAGCACCGTGGGCCCAAGAGCCCCTCCAATAGGGGGGGCGACTTGTCAATTCGATCAAAAATTATGTAAAATGTTAGGTACAAATAGATTAATTCTTTTTTCAACTTTCTTACAATTCTTCGTAAATGTTTTTGGTTTTCTGATTTTATAATTGGCTAGTGCTAGGTGCCTGGGAGTTCGCTACATTTTGATAGGTGAATAAATTAGCAGTGCACGGTCTACCAAATACTTGTACCATTGTACGTTTCTTATGATGGACATTGAGTTTTGGTTGCTTTTAAAGTTTGCAGTCACTTGTATTCTAAAAAGTGCGTCTAGACAATAGAGACATGAGGCGCGAAGTATGGTTGCTATGGCCTAGACGTGCGAAAAGATCCCCTAACTCTTTGTTGACCGTCTAGACGTGTATTAGACATGCATTTATTTATTTATTTTATTTTTTCCTATTTTTTGGGATCCATTTCTTGGACGATTGGACCTAATAATTAATGTGGGCTTAGATACTAAAATCAAGAAATAGTGTTAGGACTATATTTTGGCACTATTTCGTCTCTTGAATTCATTGACCAAATTAATATTAAATATATTATTTTGAGTCTTGGTTCATCTAACAATAATTTAATACCTTATATTTGTAACTTGAACCTTTAATCTAGTGTTTATAGTTTTTGACAACTTGAAAATTGTATAATTCGTAGAAATTAAGTAATTATAGTATTTATCCCTATGTGCCGTCTAAGATCAGTCCATTATATTCCTGTATATATTTCTCGAAAGATATTCAATAATCATGTGTTTTAATTAATATTTTGGAGGCATAAATTTTGATATATATTTAGTAGAGCTGCCAATCCACGTCGATAAATTGGTGTAGATCTGCCACGTGTGTACTATTTAAAATCTATTTATTTAACAAAATAATTATCAAACGATAATCACAATCCATTAAATTAAGAAGATTCACATCCATTTATTTAACAGCATACATAACATAGAAACCGATCGATCAAAACAGTATTGGAGTCGACAGCATATCTTTGGTCCTTTCCTGTATGATTTGCCCAAAAAATTCGTAGGAAGTTCATAACGAAGATGGATATAACGCGTTGTACTGTAACTAGCACATTAGGTATCTTGCCTGGGGGCATTGACCAAAAGAATGTCAATGGCTTTGTTAAAATGGGAGCGCACCTGTACGATTGGTTGCTTCAGGGCTTCGCACCTTTCTAATGCTATGGAGTTGTATTATTACTATTCAATCTCAGATTCAAATTATGTAAAAAAGCCATGTCCATAGGGACCTCGTGGCATACAACCGAAACGATTCCTACTACATAGCTATCCCTTTTTTACTGTTTCATGCAATTGAAGTGTTACTCGTACATTGTACTATTGAAATTGAATCATGCTATATGTACACTAAGTTTTACATCACCATTTTCATTGTACCACATGGCGACATCACATTGGATAGTTTTTTTAAAAAAAAACACTTTCCCGTCAACACTTTTTTTGAAAGCAATGGAGTGTCAACAATAATGTCAAATTTTAATATTCATTTAGCATTGTTGTTTGAAATTTGATCCATGCATAGCTTAAAAACTTGGACAATTTGCAACAAAGTTCAATTTGTTACATTGGAGAATCTAAAAATTCCTAAAGCCCCTTGAAGCTCTTGCAGAATTAGAAACATTGACTTTTTAATCAAGGACAATGCTACAGCCTACATGTACATAATTTTTCTTATCTAATCTTTTACCTACACTCACAATAAGGTGTGTGACCACATTTTAGGAAATTTTTTTATCACGTGGCCCCACGCACAGGTAAGAGGTTGTAACATTTTCGGTATGGACAATTCGATACAAATAGTTTTATTCTTTAATCAATGTTAAGAGGGATATCACTTTTATGGGTATAGAACTTTCAATGAAGGAACGAGTGTCCTTGCGGCACACATCGTGCTAGTTGCTGCCATGTATACAGATACTAGTGGTTTGCATATCTATCTATCAAATGACAGAGTTTGCTACAAAACGTGAAGAAATCCTCGGGTTGTTGAGCAGCAACGATATGAGACTAATGAGCGCAATGCTGGGTAAAGACTCAACTTCGGCTTATGAATGCACAGAAATTTTTGGCTACAAATAAAAGGGTCGGTGCTCATGATTTGCAGCTTGCAACAAGATGTTAAGATTTGGATTTCATCTTAAAATGTCAAAAAAGAAATAACCCGAAGCCTTATAAATTTGATTTATGTTTTCTTGGGATTTTATCCTTAAAAAGGACAGGTTATGGTGAAATTGATTCAGGACTGAACGGAGTTATTTCTTCAGGACTTGTTGACAGTTGAGCAGTGGCATGCTCAGTCACACCCTCCATGACAGTCTCAACGTGGCCTGTGGCAAGTTGGTCAAGAACAGGCAGCTTCAAAAGCTAACTGATATTTTCTTCACTTTGGCATCGAGTCTCTCTCATTTAAGTAGAGATTGTTGGGTTTTGATATCCAATCAATTCGGACGATAATGTTAAACCCTTTTTTGGAATTATGTTTCTCATAGGTCTCGATCGATGAGTAAAGTGAAATATCGACACCACAATCGAACAAACCAATCCTACAACATATTTGGGTCATTTGAAGCAGCCTAATTAAATTAGTGTTGCTCATGGCCCAACCCAAGACCTGGATATCTTTTCGGTTTGTTAGCTTTTTCGTATTGCATTGGCTATTCCGTTAGAACACCTAAACTTGACCCATTTGAACATTCCCTTGATCTGAGATCTGGAGTCTCGCGAAACTCTGGGAATTTAGAACGATATATATTGTTGTCTTAGGATTACTTGGTGTGACATATCTGTGCATTTTTTGTTGTTCTTTTTTTTCATAAATGTCTTCACATTTCGAAATTGGAATTTACAATGGGAAATGGATCTTCAATTTGGTAACAATGAGATTTTGGTTCAACAAAAAGTTTCAAAGGCCATAGATGAAAAATTTCCTCCGAATTTAACAACACAAAAGGAAGAATATGATTAACTTGCTTACATTTCAATTATTTTACACATATCCGACACTGTTTTGAGAAAAGTTGGAAAATTTGATTCTACTAAAGAACTTCGACAAAAGTTGGATGACTTATATTTGCTTAAGTCTACTCCTAGGATGACTTATATTTGCTTAAGTCTACTCCTAATAAGATGTACTTGCTTGAAAGATTTCTCTAAAATAGATCCTTCAAAGGATCTTGATGACAATTTGGTTCAAGACATCGTTAATTGTGATGGGAAAGTGTCTAATATGTATAAGGCCATTGTTTTGTTGAATTCTATTTCTGATTCATATGGAGAGGTTAAGAATGCAATTAAATATGGTAGGGACACTTTAACACCCGAGATTGTCATAAATTTCCTTAGGAGTAACGAGATGGAGATTAAGGCTGAAAAAGAAAATAAGAGAAGTGGTGAGTTGCATATGATGAGGAGTAGAATGAAGTTTAAGAAGACGAGTTTGGGTAGAGCTCTAGACAATGGTGATTCGAGTAGTGACTCGAGTGATAAGGATGGTAAGAAGAAGGCCAAAGATGGGACAAGTCTAGTGGTAGACGGTGTTACAGTTGTGGTAAGACTAGACACTTTATTAGGGATTGTCCCAAGAAAGAAAAGGATAAGCAGAATGGTAAGATGAGAGGTGAGACGAATTTGGCTATAGGGTCGAGTGATGACATTAGTGAGGTTGATTTGAGTGTAAAGTGTAAACCCAGTTAATGCATGTGCATCCGTGTGTAATCATTTTCTGTATGTGTATGATTACTTAATTCGGTTGCATGGTTATATGTTGCATTTCAAAGTGTGTGATGTGCATTGGCATGAATTTGAGTGATTTTTTTACTCTGTGTAATTATTCGCATGCATAGTTGGTTTGGGATGCATTAACAGTGTGTTGTATGTTTGTTGGTAAGGAGTGATGTGGTGATAGAGGATTTAGGATCTATTGTGATTTACTAGTTACATGAGTTGAATGATTAGTCTAGAGAGCATGGTGGGTAATAAGATGAGATATGTGTTCTCGAGGTGGGAGTAACACGGAATGGGATAGGATAATTGTGGTGAGATCTTCTCTGTGGGGTCATTTATGCATTTGTTGCATATTTGTTGGCATGTTGATTAACTTGATGTTAATCTGTTGTTCTGTGTGAACATGTTTGAAAAGATCTATGTGTTATCCTATATGATATATGCATCGCATTTTTCTTACTCTTGATTGATTGCTGTAATTATTTACTTCTACTTGTGTGTTCTTGATCTTAGCACTGGTGAGTACATGGAGCGGGTATGGTATGTGTTTCGGGTCCGAAACACGAGGTAAGGTCTGCGATACCAATTTTATTGGTTACCTTGATTATGCAAGTATAAACTTTGTATTTTGTTTGTTTGCAGATTGATTGAATATCAAGGTGGAGATTTGTTGGGTTTTGATACCCAATAAATTTGAGCGATAATGTTAAACCATTTTTGAAATTATACTTCATAAGTTTCGACCGATGAGTGAAGTGAAACGTCGACACAATCGAACAAACCAATCCTAAAACATATTTGAGCCATTTGAAGCAACATAATTAAATTAGTGCTGCTCATGACCCAACCCAAGACCTGAATGGCTTTTTCGATTTGTTAGCCCACTTACATATTTCCTATTGGGCCATATCTTTTCTAACATAAAGCCCATATACCTAATTTCCCTTTATATTTACCGCCCACTTGCATATTTCCTATTTGGGCAGCCGTGTGTATTGAAGGGAAAGGAGTGTCATTTGGATCTGTGCTTTCTTCATTGGCTTTGTGCCGTTTCCTTCTCCTTTCATCTCAGTCTTTGTGACTGATTCTTGTGACTATAATATTCATCACCCTTAGCCCTTTGTCGACAGTAAAGAAAGCAACTTGTTGGGAAGTTTGGTTTGTAGATTTGTTTATTAATTGTGGTAGTCGTTTGGTGTAAACTGAGGCCGATTATTGGTTTGATTGGAGTCCAATAGTCAACAGAGATGTATCTTTCTTGTTTCGGTTAAATATCAAACTCATTTGTTGCTATGCAGACAGCCATGTAAGCTAATAAAATTCGGTATGTTTGTAATAAAAGACTACAAACAACTGAAACTCTCATCAATATTGATGGGGGGAGTATCAGACCTTCCATGGAGCAAAATCTGGTAAAAATTTCACGTCTTCTAATCAATATATAAGTTTTGATTTGGGTTAAATTTCACCGAACTTACCTAAAACTACAAAACCGTTTGTGAATTTCACTGAAATTACCTAAAAATTACAAAACCGTGAAATTAACNAACCGTTTGTGAATTTCACTGAAATTACCTAAAAATTACAAAACCGTGAAATTAACCCGTTTTGATTTATATTTTGCAGGTCGAGGTCAATTAAATTACACCAATTATTATCACCTACCAAACATGGAAGTCGGCCTCTTAAGGCCGAGGAGGAAGATCTACAGAAATTCATACTGAATTGAATGAAAGCCCTGGAAGCATAGCAGATTAGCAAGTGTCATAGAATTTAGTTTACAGTAACAAGATAATCATCACAGATGATCACAATACTTCTAGTAAATTAAAGAAAATTCAAATCCACTTATTTCATAGCGACAGATCCATTTTACACCAGATCTTGGAGCCGACAACAGTTCTCTCTTTAACATAATATTTACAAGAAGAAGATCATACATAAAGCCAGCTAATTAACAAACCCAGTAACTAATTTAGCATAAAACCGTGGAAGTTGCACTGAAAAGCCTGAGCAAATAAAGACGCTATTTACAGAACACCCATCTGTCGCGCGCGCTCTCTCTCTCTCTCTCTCTCGTCAACAGTTCAACGGTGTTTGCTTCTAGTCTCCCCACTGTAGAGCCTGTATTGTGTAAAATAAATTCATATTAGCATCTTCTAAAACAATTATAAAATGAAATTTTGAAAAAAAAAATACATATATGTTTTTTCTGTGCACTTTTTAGTGTGTATAAGCGCAGCCTTGAACTTCCAGAATGGAGAAAATACGTACGTACCAGTCATAAACAGTGGGAGAGTTAGGCTGAGGTTTGTCAAAGTAATCAGTCCCAATATTCTTAGTAGCAAGGTTGCTACCAGGATGAAACACACTCCTCCATACGTTATCTTTACGCGCCGCAGTTGGCGACGGAGTAGTTGGTGTCACAGGTGTTGTCGGCGTCCCCGGACTGGCCGGCATCGACAAAGTCCTCTGGTACTTGCTACTACCCTCTCCAGCATCTAAACAAACAAAATATACAAAAATCACTCGTTAGTTAGCACAAAAAATGATCTACCTTCGTGTGCATGCATGTATAGGAGAAAGAAAAAGACGGAACCTTTGATGATCAAGGGTTTGGTGAAGGCTTTCTTGAGATGTTTAAGGCCGCGATCGGGCTGAGGCCCGGCAACGACGTCATCCCAGAGTTGATCTAGCAAAACCATTATTGCTTTCCCTTGAGTATGTTTTGTCTAGCCAGAATAAATAGAGAGTTGATGGTAAAATATCTCCTATAGTCGTAATAGAGTCAAAGAAAATTCGAATTCAATATTTCCCAACTGTTTAATTCTATTTCCAGTCCAGAAAATGGTATATTTGTGACTGAATTAAAGATATCAAGAGTGGTGTGTGGAAAAATGATGGTGGAAATAAAGGAAACCTAAGTGGATAAGGATAATGACTAGGTACATGTGGGGCGCATGAACCGGATGAATTTTTGTCCTGTTCTTTAAAAAAATGGGTCAATTTCTCCATAGGGTCACAACCTCGATAAGTATGACAGTTATGTCCCACCTCTTTTATTTGTGACATTTATATCTTTGCCATTTTACATTGTGTGTTTGAGCCACATTATTTTAAAATAATGTATTTTGGAATAGTAGGTTGATGGAGAATGCGTAGTTGAAAAAGAATGAAAAATTATCGATGTGATGAAAAATATTATTTTATTGAAAAAAGTATAGTTGAAAATAAATAGAATAATGAAAATGAAAATTTTAATGTGACGCAAACAGGGGCTAAGATAGAGAGAAAAAAATATATTTATTTAGCCTATTTAGTGTTCCAAACTCAACGATAACAATTAAAAACAAAGTTTCGTTCATTGCGCTTATGGCACGAGCTGACAGTTGTCTCCTATCTTTTATTTTTGACGTCTGTCTCTAACATTTTAACACCGAGAAAGATAAAATATTTACAGACTTTAGTTTAAACACTTACACGATATGAACTTCGTGTGTTATTAAAAGGATAAAATTATTCAAAAAAAATATTTCATTTATTCGAAAAACCAAACAAAATTGTCAAACTTAAGTTAAACACTACTCTTTTTAATTAATAATATGACATTTAGAGAAATTTACTCTAAAAATTGGGGGTGGTTGGGAGGGTTTAATCTGTCACTCCTTTCAATCGAGTTAATTAATAAGAATAGTCATGCGAATTTGATATTTTAGTGTTTGATGTGATTTTCTTGATATCGATGGGATTTGAATTATTAAACTCTTGATAGTGTCTAAAATGGGGTCAGGTTGTCTTTGTCATAATAATAATTAATTAGGTTTAGAGAGGACAATTATGAGGATTACATCTTGCATTAGGGTTTAATTAGTTGAGATGGGCCACAGAAATATAACAGGGATGGGCCCATTTACACATCTAGTTATAATTGTTCGTGCCAAGAGTTTGGACTGTTTCGTATGATGGCATAGAAGTCCATAAAAAGGTCCATATTTGGTAACGCCAATGGGCCAAAATACCTGGTAACGACCTATTGAAATATCTCAATTTTTCCTAAGAGTTTTTCAATCATCGCTATGTTAATCGTTATGGTAAATACTTAAATCTGAAGTATCTATGATTTCATGTGGCAACTGTCATGTTAATCGTCCTATATTTTCACTGTACAATATTTACAAAATGGTAAATGAATCCCGAGTTATCAATCTAACACTACCAAACAGGATATGATAGTAACAACTAACATTCCTGTTATTTTCGGCTAATTAAAGTAGAATAATATTACTTGTACATAAAAGGGATGAACCGCAACTTTGACGGCCCTCACCTGCCCTGCCCTGGGCCTTGGTAAAAGAGGTAAATCGCAGGTTATACCTCCAAGGGTACAGGTAGAAGACTGCTTGTACACTTGTACTTACCTAATGACCAAATCCATATTTCAGGATTCGAACCCTTGATGCGGCAGCCTCGAGCAAAGCTGGAGTTTTTCCTCATTCCCCTTTTACCACTTGAAGATATGCCCTGAGGACAATATTACTTGTACATAATAAGGTTATATAATGGTTTACGTACCTATGAAGTGTCGAAAAGAGAGTGGAGTATTTTCTTTTATTTGATTGAAAAAACTCAAATCCAATCATATATCATCATGTCATATGTGTAAATCAACATATACATGTAACACAACCGATTAAAGTAATTTGATTATGAAAAAAGAGATAAAAGGAATGCATTGATGTCTCTCCACCAATGAAATTCTGCCTCCCATTTTTGTCATTTTACGTTGTAGATTGGATACAAATTTTGGGTATTAGGACGGCACCAAAATAAATTTAGTCCCTATTTAGTTTGGATAAAACGTAGTTTCTTAATAAATTTTAGCCCTTGTTTGATTTAAATAAAAATAAGATTTTTAATAATTTTTTATAAAATTTGAGTAAATGTATTTTTAATAAATTGTGAATCCCATAAAATGTACATATAAAATTAATTGTTAACTTTTACTTAAATTTTAATCAATTTTCTAGCTAAACCAAACAGGTGCTTAATAAAAGTGGGTGAAATATGTTGTTGATAAAAGTTGCAGATCCGATAAAATGTGTTGTTAAAAATGAATTTGAAAAAAAAAAAAAAACGAGTTTTATGAAATGGGGCAAGAGGCAGATAAGTAAAAATAAAATGCAATGCATTGGAACATTCACCTGATCAAACAGAAGATGATAAAGAATGAAAATGACTGGGTACAGTGTTACACAATAACACCCAATTCTTCAAGTTGCTTTCGGAGTATACAAAATGTTAAACCCACCTCGTATGCATCATCTAATTAAGGAATTTTTTGGCACGCATGCTAAAAAGTCCAAATTGCCCTTACAACACACTGTCCAGTTATCAATAATATCATCCACGTAATTTCTACACCAAATCTATTTTCATAGAGTTAAGCCAAATGTACATAGGGTCGGGGTCGGTTCACAGATCTCTTACCGACCCTCACATGAGGTGGGTCGCGACCTAATTAAAAATTGGTTTAAATTTTTTCCTAC
>CAIGRR010099124.1:0-13372 GCA_903798365.1 Fraxinus sp. 1973-6204 | reverse complement strand
CCCCCCCCCCCCCCCCCCTTTGTGTGTGATCTATGGGGCTTCACAGAAGGCCCATTCGGTAAGGGTAGCATTACTCATTTTCATATCCATTAGTAACAAATTCAGCCAATCCAAAATATAATGCCGGAGAAATTGACTACAAATTACACATGAAAGAAGAAAGAATCTCAAGTTAGCACAGCAAAATGGTAAAATACAAATACACAGATACAAGAAGCCAAGTAGGAATCCCAAATTGCACCCTATCAATGTCCCCAAGTTTCTCATATAAAAGCTCAGAAATCAGGCAAAATAACCTGTCACAAGATCCATTGCAACCACGATGTCAAAGAAAATGGCCCCTGACGTAGCTGCAGATATTGCCTCGAGTGAATCACTCTCTTTTGCTGGCCTTGTGTGCATTCAAGACCAACACCCACCAAATCAATTGAGGAAATCACTTCCAATACCTCTTCTAATACCGGCTGCCAAAATGCAGAAAAATGAACCCGACTTTGAATTTGGGCACGCTAAGTCGAGCTCAGAACTTGGGATTTTAATCGATGACTTTTCAACTGATAAGTTGTTTTCTGATGGTCAGGTTCTGCCACAGCTGGAAGTCCATGCAAATCAATCTCAAGTTTCAAACTGCATAGACTTAGAAGCTACTTTGTCACCAATTCGAAGCCATAGGAGATCAGATGTAAACCAGTCCAAGTTCAGAAATTCTGGTAAGAAACAAATTATGGAAGTAAAATATAAAACAAATGAGAAGCGCCCCTCGAGACAATCATTTGGCCAAAGGTTTTTCCAGTCATTTGCCACCCCGTGCAGAGACTGCCGCGCTGTTCAACCAGCACAATCTATGAAAGAACATGCATTGCAATGAGGAAATATACAATGATTCCATGCCTTCGTTTCAATTTTTTGTATTGATTATGCACTCTCTTAATACTTTTACCTTTTAAATTTTTTTTAAGCATAGTCTATAGAGATAAAAGTTCACCTGCAGTTCATTTCAGCTTGAATTTCTACAAAGGAACTTCATTACTCGAATAACTGAATGTCAGAACCATATGATCCATCAAAATATTAAGCTGTTAGTTTTGATGTATCAATTTTGATTTACAACTGAAAATCAATATGAGCAGAGTCAAAACTCCCTTTCTTTGGGCAGAGGTAAGCTACTACAGAACTAAATCAGCTTATATGTCTAGATATATACTTCTGTTGGGTACTCCAAAAGCATTGGAATGAATGGCAAGAAAAGTAGACATGTCTTTATTTTAAATGTCTACACATTATATTTGTTACGATTAGTCGCTATCCCATATTACCTAGAGCAAAAATAGCATGAAAAGGGAAAATTGAAAGCAAGAATGCATAATTTATAGTGGTTCATTCTCAATCGAGAGCTAGGTCCACTAAATGCTGCACATCCAATAGTATTTAATCACCTTAAGATTTATGCTAAATAACAAGGATACTTCCTGATACGTTAAAAACGAAAACTATGAATCTGAGTGTTGCGGAAATAGATCTCATAGGACTCTAAAGAGGTACTCTTATTCAATTACAGCATTTCTCAACATACCAAAATTCAAGTTTATATAGGGTTGATGAGCAAGGTTAGACTAGGAGATTTTGACATTAATCTTAGAAGCTTGATTGCACTTTCCATAAGCAATCTTATTACAAAATATTTTCCATCAGAAATATTTGCTTGGTTTCCTTCACTTCCGGTCTAACCATTGTCCCAGGTGTTAACTTGGTCAATGCAAACTATGGCGCTTTAACTTAAGCTACCATTTCCTAGCATCCACTTCATCTGTTCTTTACTTTGTTTATTACAGTTATAACTCATTCACTTTGAACTGCTCTCTTTTCTTTTTCACCCCAAGGAATAAGCAACTGGAGCAAGCTCTGTTGGGAAAATCGACTGAAGAAAGTATATGATATCCATTTTTAAAAGGAAAAAGAAATAAATCTTGTGCAATCCGATAGTTCCTTTTAAATGAAGAAAAAAGATTGTCATAATTGGTTGGGAAAGAAAAGTTCCCAAAGTCCACGTTGTATAATTTAAAATGACTGGGTAAATGTGTTTAAACAAGAACACTGAATTCATCAAGTTTCTTTCAGAGTATATGAAATTTTAAACCTTGTACATATGATCTACTCAAGGCATTTTTTGGCATGCCTGCTAAAATGACTAAATTGTCCTTGCAACAATCGATTCAGTGACCAATAACCTGTCTTCATCCATGCAATGCAACTAGTTAGGATGCTTAATAAATTCTTACCAAATCTATTTTCATAAAAAAAAAAAAATTGTGAATTATGTCCAATGGCTACTAAACTGACCAATCAAAAATGTAATGCTAGGGAAATTGACTACAAACTACACATGAAAGAAAGAATCTCAAGTTAGCATGGCAAAAAGAGTAAAATACAAATAACACAGATACAACAAGCCATATAGGAAACACAATTGCACCCTCTCAGAATCAGGCAAATTACCTGTCACAAAAATCCATTGCAACCAGGATGTCAAACAAAATGGCCCAGACGTCACTGCAGATATTGCCTTGAGTGAATCACTCTCTTTTGCTGGCCTTGTATGTATACGAGACCAACACCCACCAAATTGATTGAGGAAATCACTTCCAAAACCCCTTCCCAAACCAGCAGCCAAAATGCAGAAAAATGAACCGAGACTGAATTTGGATGCACTAAGTTAAGCTCAACAATTGGGATATTAAGCAACTACTTTTCAGCTGATAAGTCATTTTCTGATGGTCAGGTCCTGCCACAGGTGAAAGTCCAGGTAAATCAATCTCAAGTTTCGAAGCACGTAGATTTAGAAGCTATGTTGTCACCAATTCAAAGCCATAGGAGAAGATCAGATGTAAATCAGTCAAAGTTTAGAAATTCTTCCAGTAGGAAACAAATTACAGAAGTTAAAAGGAAAACAAATGAGAAGCCCCCTCAAGAACAATCATTTAGCCAAAGGTTTTTTCAGTCAACCGAGACCATCCATGAAGAACATGCATTGCAAAGAGGAAATATACAATGATTCCATGTTTTATTTCAATTCTTTGTATTGATTCTGCGCTTACATATCACCCTTTCACCTTTTTGGTTTTTAATATAAGCATAGTCTACAGAGGAGTTCACCTGCAGTTGAATTCAGCTTGAGTTTCTTCATAGAAAGTTGATTACTCGAATAACTGAATGTTCTGGATTTACAACTGCAAATCAACAAGAGCTTAGTCAAAATTCCCTCTCTTTTTCTGCAAAGTAAGCTACCACAGAACTTATAAACCAGCTTATATGTCTAAATATATAATTATTTTGGGTACCCCCAAAAACATTGTAATAATGGACAAAAAAAGGTAGACATATCTTTGTTGTAAATACTTTTTTACACTTGATATTTTTTATGATTAATCGCTAATCCCATATGACCAGGAGCAAAAATAACACCAAATAGAGAAAACCCAAAGCAAGCAAAAAACACATAATTTATAGTGGTCAATTCTCAATAGAGAGCTACATCCACTAAATGCCAGTCATCCAAGAGTATTTAATCATGTTAAGATAAATGCTTAATAACAAGGATACTTCCTGATAGATTAAAAGGGAAATCTATGACTCTTATTGTAGTAAATAGACATAATACAACTCTTGAGAGGTACGCTTATTCAATTACAGTGTTTCTCCACATACCAAAAAACAAATTTATATGGGGATTAAGAGCAAATTCAAAATCAAAGATTTTGACATGAATCTTATCAGAAGCTTGATTGCAGTTTCCATAATAATCTTGTAACAAATATTTTCCGTTGGAACATTTAGATGGTTTCCTTCATTTTGTCGGAGTGAAAGTATTACTGGTCTAACCATTGTTTTAAAGTGTATAACCTGGTTAATGCTAACTAGGGAGCCTCAACTTAACCTAGCTTTTTCTGTCCACTTCATTTGGCCTTTACTTTCGTTATAACAGACAAGTAAATCACTTTGAACTGGTCTCTATTTTCTTTTTCACCCCAAGGAATAAGCAGCTGCATCAAGCTCTGTCAGGAAAATCAATAAAAAAATGCCAAACAAATATGATTGACTAAATTGTCCTTGCAACAATCGGTTCAGTGACCAATAATCTGTCTTCATCCATGCAATGCAACTAGTTTGGATGCTTAATAAATTCTTACCAAATCTATTTTCATAAAAAAAAAAAATTTGTGAATTATATCCAATAGCTACTAAATTGACCAATCAAAAATGTAATGCTAGGGAAATTGACTACAAACTACACATGAAAGAAGAAAGAATCTCAAGTTAGCATGGCAAAAAGAGTAAAATACAAATAACACAGATACAACAAGCCATATAGGAAACACAATTGCACCCTCTCAATTTCCTCAAGTTTTTCATATATAAGCTCAGAATCAGGCAAATTACCTGTCACAAAAATCCATTGCAACCAGGATGTCAAACAAAATGGCCCAGACGTCACTACAGATATTGCCTTGAGTGAATCACTCTCTTTTGCTGGTCTTGTATGTATACGAGACCAACACCCACCAAATCGATTGAGGAAATCACTTCCAAAACCCCTTCCCAAACCAGCAGCCAAAATGCAGAAAAATGAACCGAGACTGAATTTGGATGCACTAAGTTGAGCTCAACAATTGGGATATTAAGCAGCTGCATCAAGCTCTGTCAGGAAAATCAACATTTTTTTACGGTTTGTTTATACTAATCATTTTTGAAAAGGAAAAGAAATAAAGCTTGTACAATATGATAATTCCTTTCAAATGGAGCAAGAAGATGTCATAATTGGTTGGGAAAGAAAAGTTCCCAAAATCCATGTTGTATCATTTAAAATGACTGGGTAAATGAGTTTAAACGAGAACACCTAGTTCATTAAGTTTCTTTCAGAGTATAAAAACATTAAACATGTACATATCAGCTACTCAAGGCATTTTTTGACATGCATGGTAAAAGGTCTAAATTGCCCTTGCAGCAAACCATTCAGTGATCAGCAATCTATCTTCATCCATGCAATGCAACTAGTTTGGATGCATAATAAATTATGACCAAATAGGTTTTCATAGAAAACACGTGAAATATGTCCATCGGTAACAAATTCAGCAAATCCAAATTGTACTGCAGGGAAGATAAACTACATACTACACATGAAAGAATCTCAAGTTATCACAGTAAAAGGGTTAATTATTTGAATGGTCCAGTAACTATACTACTTAATAAATGAATTTAAAAATATATCTTAATGGTCACTTGACTATGCATCATGTTACTCATCCATCACTCAAGTCGGAAAATCCATTAGGTTCAACAAACGACATCAACGTGAGGGATGGATGGATAACACAGTGCATAGGACATAGGACAATGACCATTGTGATATAATTTCGAGTTTAGTTATTAAGTAGTAACAATTGGTATAGTTCAGTCACCATTCAGATACAATTTTAAGTTCAGTTATTAAGTAGTAACAATTTCTTCCCTCAAATCGACCACTATGAAAGAAGAAACCAAAGAAAATGAAGGGAGAAAAGAGTAAACTGAAAATTCAATGCCTATAAATTGAAGAAAAATAAATTTTCCAGAACTGGGCATCACAGATTTCTGCAGAAGATTGAGTTTTGCCCGGTGGCTATCTCGTTTTTCTACAAATTAATATTTTTTATTAGTGGTGATTGAGATTTCTGCAAAAGATTATATATTTATATATTTTTTTAACTTTAGGATCAAAGGTTTCTCCAAAGATAGGATTATTTGTTCACTTTGGAACGAAATTAGACTGTGGAATTTGACAAGTGAGATTTCTGCGAAGGATTGGATATTTGAAAGTGGCTCCAAACGGAAAAATTGATCTTTTGCAGAAATCTGTGTGTTCAATTCTGAAAAGTTATATTTTTCTTTTATTTATAGGCCTTTGATTTTGGTTTCCTCTTTTTTCCCTTCATTTTCTTTGGTTTCTTCTTTCACAGAGGTCGATCTGAGAGAAAAAAATTTGTTGCTATTTAATAACGAAACATAAAATTGTATCTCAATGATGATCAAACTATAACAATTGTTACTACTTAATACCGAACTTAAAATTGTATCTCAATAATCATTGAACTATGCACCGTGTTATCCATCCATCACTCAAGTCCACGCCGTTTGTTGAACCTAATGGATTTTTCACTTGAGCGATGGATAAGTAACACGATGCATAGTTCAGTGATCATTGAAATACATTTTTTAAATTAGTTATTAAGTAGTAATACTTGGTATAGTTCAGTGATCATTCAAATAACTAACCCCATAGTAAAAGGGTAAGATTTAAATACAACTAGCCAAAAAAAAAAAAAAAAATTTGCATCCTATCAATATCCCCATGTTTTACATATAAAAGCTCATAAATCAGCAAAATACTTGTGCATAATCCATTGCAACCAGGATGCCAAACAAAATGGGACTTACATCACTGCAAATATTGCCTCGCGTGGATCACTCTCTTTTGCTGGCCTTGCATGTATTCAAGACCAACACCCATCAAATAAATTGAAAAAATGAGTAATATATATGATTGCATATTGTAAAGTGGAGTTCTTCACTAGGTTGCGTAGTCTAGTACTCACCAAATGTAATTGCTTATGTGATACGATCTTTTTCAAGTGAAACTATATTCACTTATTAGCAATAATTCAAGTACCACAAAACCACCCACCTCGCCCTAAGATAAAAAATATGAGGTGTATAAAGTATTTAGATTCAAGATTTTTATACATTTGACTGGATTTATCCTTTACGTAACTTTTACATTGACTTTGTTATGGTGTTACTTCAACTGAATAATATTTCCCAAGTTGCCATGTTGATATGCAAGATAATTGTTTGCTTGCATATTTTTCCAATGAGTAGTTGATTGTTGCCTACTAATTATCATCATCTTGTTTTAGCTTCAAAATTTGTCAATTTTTCAAATTTTCATGTCGAGATTGTACAAATAATTTTACATAATGAAACTTATGAGCTTACTTTAATGCGCAGTATAGGCTTAATTACTTTAATAGTGATTTTTATCCTATCTTATGTGTTTCTTTAGCACAATTTCCTTAATACGTTAAGAAAAAGTTTTGGATCACTCAAATACTAATAATCTATTTGACCGACCATCACACTTGAATGAAAGTTACATTTTCAATATAGTATAAGTATTTTCATATCATGACACATTGGAGCCTCTCATATTGCAATCATTTGTTCCCGCATGCCAGTCTACAAATCCCATGTGCTCCTCATTATGTGAAGCTGATTGTTTTTTCATGAATGCGTTGCCCATATGCTACTTTAAGGAGTTTGCTATCGGTATTTGGTCAATAGGAAGAATCGTCCCCTTAGTACGAGTTTCGTTGTATGTTGTCGCGAATTTGATACAAATACTTGGTCAAAACAAAAGATCGACCTCCTTGGAGAATGGAGTTGCAGTTTGTTTAGTCGAAGTCGAGTTCTCTCAATCAACGAGGAACGATGGGACTTCTAGCAGAGATATTATTTTACTTTTCAAATTAGACACTTTCAAAAAAAAAATTCTACTACTTTATTAGTTGTTTGCTTTATAAAGAGAGTTTATGCATTGTAATTGTTAGATTTTAATATTGATATTTTTTCCCTCTAAAGTCTTTCTATTCCCTCCCTCCCTCTTCTCTTTCTCTTCTCCTCTCTCTCTCTCTCCCCCCTTTCTCAATCTCAATCTTATTCGATATATTCTACATTGGGTTCTTTCCTACCTCTCGGACACTCATGTTTGGGGTAACAATGTAATACTAGGCATGTAATGACTAATTACACTAATATAGAAGGAAATGCAAAAGCCATTCAACAAATAATTTCATCCTAGTGTTGAAGATTAATCTTTGACCAAGCTGAAATTATCGGTAGAACACAACATGGAGCCGAAAATGCTATGCAAGGTAACGACTAGAGAATATAGATAAGATCTGATAAGACACGAATTCCATTTACTTGGGCTAAAAGCAGCTATTTTAAAATATTCTTGACCTTATTTCCTCTTATCACATTATTTCAGTTCCTACAGAACCTTGAGGCAACATATTTTATGTTGGTCTTGTTTCTATCCCTAAAAACTTGTCATTACATTCAAAAAGGAAGGATATACCACTAACCACACAGAGATGTGAGCAAAGCTTTTTGAGATATATAATTAACAAGCAATAAGCGATCCAAAAACCACAACAAACAAATCATCATGAAGCTTGCAACTCCAAAGATTGAGATGGACCATTAAATTCAACAACCATTAACAAGGTCAGGATAAAAAACTTCAGGTTAGTTTGAGAGCAAGCAAACATCAGTCAATAATAGCATCTACACCCGATAGCTATAGAATGTCATATCCTAAACTTGATGGATGCAGAAAATTAAATGCATCTCTTACAAAATTCTCAGCGACTTCTTATATGAGTTAGCACGAAAGTATTGCAACCTCCATTCTATTTGCAAACTTGAGCATATAACCTAAGATTGCTTCGTAAACTCAATTACTTAGAGCATAAACATGGTACTTATAATCAATCCGATGTACAAAAGGGATTAAAGTTCTATCCATAAAACAGGAAACCTCAAACAAATTTAAAGCATTTCATGAGTCCCAGCTAAAGCCTTCAGATGAAGGCACGGTGGGCAGGCAAAGAACGGCCTGAAACTACCAGTTCGGAGAAAATGTAAGATAAGGTGCAAAGCCTAGCAAATCAGCCACGTCAAGATTTCCCATACTTATCAATATATCCCTGCAATAAAAATTCCCAAATGTCAAACACCGTCGGACACACTCGATGCATCAGTGCTTAAACATATAAAACCAGTAGAAGTCTAGATGCTAACCTCAACTAGCTTTGCAATTTTTGGCTGAGACACGGAAAGGTATAAATTAATGTTTTCATCTGTGCTAGGAATTTGGTCAGGTTGCATTGTACTAAGAACCTTGTCGACTGCCTTCTTAACTATCAATTTATGAGCATCCCTGCTTAAAAGTCCCTCGCGCCAAGTTGGTCTCACCAATTCTTTTACAAATTCCACAAGTGCATTTTGAAAACTTTTCAAGGTTTTTGATTCTTTCTGCACATATCCATCTGCCTGCATGTCAATGTCATGTTCAATGTTTTGGCTAACTTCCTCTACTTTTGGTTCTGTCTTATTCCTTGATCCATCACCTTCCTGTCTAGAACCAGAGTTCGATGTAGAGACTTTTTTGATATCTTTGACATGTACAGAATTCAAAAGGTTCTCATCTTCTTGTGAATTGTTCGACTGCAAGTGCGTGTTCTTGTTAGACGCCCTTTGATCAGAATAAGGAGATTTTAAGAGCCCATCTCCAACAACGGTTTGCTCAATGCTATGACGAATGGGATCGTATTGGTTTTCTTGAAATAATAACTTCTGCGTAATAGAATGCGATGGGCGGAAAGGAACGGACGGCTCCCAATCATCAGAAGATATCTTAATTTTGTAGCCAGATGAGTGGTCTGCATCACTGAACACATTGTTTCGAGAAAGACTTTTTGACTCGGAACCAGAAAAAGACGAAGTGCTTCGTCGAAAAGAAGAGGATAAAGAAGCGTGATGCTGCCTACTGCTTTCCAAAAGCTCCAGGGTCGGAAGTGCATCAGTATTCCAAGAGAATGGTGGCCTAGAAAGAGAATGGTTTAAGCCTCGCGAGATATGGTCACGGGATATAAACTGGCTTTTCTGATCAGTCATTCCCTCTATACTTGTCCCATAAGAGGAAATTCCCGTGCTTCGATAATTATCAGATGATATGCTATAGCAACTAGAGAAATCTCCATGAAATGCGGTATTCCTATAATTTGAAGAACTGCACGTGACCAGTGGAGAAGCATAGTGGCTATACTTCTCGCTATTCAACTTCGGCTTTTCTCCACTTTCCTGTGTTGGAAAATGTGCTGCCGAAGGAGCTGCAACAGCAAAAACCATTCTCATCTCTCAGTAGTGCCTCTTGAACATACAACATGAAATAATAATTTCCAGAGTTACCAGAGTTGAATTTGAAATACCAAAAAACTTTATAAATTACCTTCCGCAGCCAAAAACTCGCTTTTCTTCTTCGCCGTTTCTAAATCTCCCTCCTTTATATGAAGGAATCTACAAGAATTTCCTTTGATGCACCACCCCTTGGCATGAAACTCACATATAATCCTTGGTCTTTTATTCTCGGCACTAAATTCAGCCGTAGAGGACAAATATCTAGGTCTTATCTGCGGACCATCCAACCTGAAGAAGACTAAATGTGAGGATCTGATTCTAGTATGGAAGACTTAAAAATTAAATGTTAATGTAGGGTACAGGTAAAATCAACATTTCGGCAGTTTGACAGTTGGAATTCAGATGGTGGTTAAACCTCGACGACGTTTGCTTTATGTTCTCTGCAGCTTCTACAGAAGTGTGAACATTTTCCTCGACGATATAGTCAACGTTAACCTTCTTCCTTGAATTATCAACAACGGATAATGTAGCAGTAAATCCAGCAGAAGATTTAGTTTTTAATTCATTAATTCCCTCGCTGCCACAGAAAGCCTTTTGATTGCTATCCTTTGAGGTTCTTTCTCCTGCAAGAACCCCATTATTATCAGTGTGCACTATTGATTTTTGTGACAATAACCCAAGGACAATTAAAAAACTACGGCGTGATAGCAACAGATTATAACTTTTAGCTGTTTTTTCTGGAGAACCTTCGTATTACCACATTATTTAATTTTAAAAATCGTTACCATTGCGACATGGTTCCTCCTTATGTCTTGTTTCACTTGACTCGGAAATTAAGAAATTGCCACTACTTTCTATGGCAAGGATATCTTGTGGATTTGCAATGGGGATTCCTGGAGTCACAGATCCTGATGTTAAATGCTCTTCAGGCTCCATAACTCGGCTAGTATCTACAAGGAAGAAACCCAAAAAGAAAACTCAAAAGAGAGACCAAAAACAATACCTACACAAACATATTCGGATCCCTTCGGGTTGACAAAAGTGGTTTTAAAAAGATGTCAGAGCTTGGAAAAGGATGCCTCCATGCACTTGTAACATTGAAGCAAACAAACATCAAGAATTGAAATAATTCTAGAATGATTTATTCAATAACTTAAGACGGGTAATATTTCTTCACTTTATTCTGTGAGAACCAAGAAACCTAATTCATGACAGTATATGTCGAGTCGTTCGGTAAAGAAACTAATTTTCTACCAAACAAGGAACAAGCCTGGAACAATTAGCATTGTGAAGAAGTCCCGACAAACAGTGTCATTGATGGATGAATTGTTGGATAGTATTAGAAGATGAGCTAGATACCAAATATTCAGATCATAACTCATATCATGAAGTATTAAAGCAAGAAGGTACTATCACAAGATGTGAAAATACAATGACGACCTATAACTTGCATCAGAAACTATGTTTTATCAACCTATGAAAACATTTTTCAAATGCATAACAAAAAAGCATTGAATGGTGGGTTAATCTATTAGTGTACACCATACACCTAAAATGGTCCGGTAATTAAAACAAGAAGGAAAAAAAAAATAAGAATGATCGAATCTAGATGAAAGGGCTAGTAGCTCAACATAAAGGACAAGATGGAGGGACCAATGTGGATGTACAGTTATCCAACCAACACCATGGTCAATCCTGGTCTTCATCTGGATCCTTGATGACCCAGGCTTTAAGGATCAAAACAGTCCTAACAATGTAATCCTAAGATTGATCACAGTCTTCACCCGAATGCTCAACAACTTTAACGCAAAGAATCCAATTTATCCTTAACAACTTAATACTAAGGGTGGTCAATTCTTTCTTTCTTTCATTTTTTTTTTTTTTTTGCTTGGATCCATAACAACCCTAGCCAGGGGGGATCAAAATTATCCTAGCAATTTAACGCAAAGGTTTGTCCCTGAAAAGATTGAGGCAATTTTCAGACTTCTATTGTAACACATCAACAAAAATATGATATCGAGGAAACTATGAAGCACAAACATAGATATATTTCACGATTTTTAATATAGGGAATAGGTTTATTTATTTTCTCTAAAATTTTACATTGATATGTTTCGCACTTTTAATAAAAGACACGGGACATGATATGTTGGACACTTGCCCGAGATTGTCCCTATAGTTGTTAAGGGTAAATTTCACATCGAATAAAGATGAAATGTGTAGAAATATAAGTTGAATCACCGGAGGATATCTAGCATCAATAACAGTAGAAGGGTTGGTCTACCTAGGGCGTACCAGAAAGGATTGAGTCACGTAGCACGAAAAATGGTTGCAGGAGGATCTCGATTCAAGCAAAGATGGAGGAACTAAAGAAAAACAGCCATCACAATAAACCATTCGTAAACCACCAAAAGCTAGAGGCACTAAAAGACGTTACAATATGTATAACAAGAATATAAATAGTGTTTATAGATCCAAAAAACTCAAATTACACTTGCCACACAAAATTGTAGATGGTAGTGGCAACTATTCAGACCAGCGGTGAAAAAACCAATGAAACTTGTGTTGCTCCAACACTATTAACTTCCTTTATCTTATCACTTTTCTTGATTCATATAGCGTTTCTCTGATTTTTCCCAATGAGGAATCATATGATAGAGAGTTGCCAATAATAGACGGTGAAGGAAGAAGAATGCAAATTCTAAAAGCCTTACGAAAATAGCTAAAACCTAAAAGAAACCATTAAAAACTTGGTCGGGAGAGTGAAATAAAGGCCGCTCATCAAAAAATAAATTTGATCATAAGTTTAGCACGTTGATTAAATTTGCTCGAAAAAGCGCTTCTAGGCGTTACCTAGGCGGGAAGAGTGATGAAAACGCTTTGCCTTTAGCCTAAACAAAAATTAAGCGGTCAACATGCTCGCCTAGCGCGCTTCCGCCTCAGGCCCAAATTTTAAGGGAGTCCAATTTTTCCTTTTTTTTAAATAAAACTACAGCCCAGACTCAGCAGCTCACTATCCCTTCAAATTTCAAAAACTCCAGAGAGCTGAGAAGACGGAAGAACGGGAAAAAAAGACGGAAGAACGACGCAAAACATCTCAATTTCTCCGCATACCGCACTGATTTGGATATCAGGTATGTATAACATTAAAAGGTTATTATGCTTTCTTTACATTGTATTTGTAATTTTGGGCATGTGATTCTCAGTATTTTGTGGATTTTCAATAAATTTTGCTTCCAATTCTTCTTTTTCTTTGTATGTTCCACACACCGCATTAACTTTTTTTTCTTTTGGTAGATACACACCAAGAAAAGGAATAGACTTGACAGTACAAGGATGAACAATCTTGTTTATGTCC
>CAIGRR010099043.1:0-13327 GCA_903798365.1 Fraxinus sp. 1973-6204 | reverse complement strand
TAACTGTTGATGACTAATTTTTGAAACATTGAAATTAGTAAATAATACCTCAACCGTGAGACGATGTGGATAGCAGGGTTCATCCCAAGCATAAGGAGCAGAAGTGTAAGATTGAACCAATGTTTCAAAAGATTCGCATCTTGGCTGGTAAATTCGCAACCTCTACAATGTGTCAAAGAGAAAACAATAATTGTACTACATCCACTACCCAAACATCAATAGAGTCAATCTGAAAAATTGTGATTGACATTCTGAACTTGGCACAGTAAAATTGGATATCCAAAGTTTTTAAAGCAGCAAGAAACAATAGTTACATAACTGAAACAAACAATCCTTTCCCAATGAACTTGAGAAATCTGATAAATCAAGCTGTGCTTTTTCAGACGTTTGTATGCAATTGCACAAACGTTCTCTTGGTTCTTTTTGTACATCAAATTCAACTATTCCATTCCTAAAAATACGCAGAAATAATGGCACAAATAAAGACTGTCCTAATATATGCAATGACTAATTGATTCTACCAGCTACAGACTCCAAAAATATAGATGTGGTAAATCTCTGTAATTGGGCAATCTTATACAGTTTCCATCAAAAGCTTGTTAAGAATGGCTGCATTTTTTCCCACCCGAGAAAGATAATCAAGTTGTCCTGAGCTCAGTTGCCAAACAACTAAATAATGGCAAGGATAACTTTTTGGAGTGCTACATTAGCCAGGAATATTCACGAGTCAAAAACTCATTCAGAGTACAATCTTTTGGTGATGCACTCATGCAAACAAAATAATTAATGTAGTAATATTCAATTACTATCTTTGTTGAACTACCTCATCTAAAAGCTTTAGTTGTAAGAAATATGACAAATTTATCTATTTAAATTTTGTTCAAGATGGATTATGATAAAAGGTCAAACTAGTGAACAATTTTTATAAATGGGTGGGGGGCAAGACTTCAACCTAGTATCTTTGCTGGCTTTGATACCATGTTGAACTACCTCTGGAAAGCACAAGCTGTTAGAACAGTCTTCCTTTTACTCAAAAATGATATGCTAAGCACAATTCAAGCATCTACTCACCTCCCTAGACATGTTGTCAATTCTGTATGGCATAAAGCCTGTATCATCATCGGATAAAAGAATCAAGTTTGTCCCAGAGTTCCCATGGGGGCTTCCAACAATCTTTTCTTCTCTGATGGAAATATCAGCACTCTGAACTTCCACACGTATCATATTGATTGCACCTGAGATATAATTTCTCATTTTAATTTGAGTATCACCTAGATGCTCCGGCAAGAAGCATCCTGACCACTCCCATCCAGGTTCATCAAAACGAACAGAAATCAATAATTCCCTGGAATTTATGAATCAGAAAAAGAAAGTGGTATATTAGAGAGGAAAGTTGAAAGCTAAAGGAACATTAAAATCAAACAATCCTATTATTTGCTTTATAACAGATTGCCATTTTTCAACCATCATTGACATTCACTGTTTCCTATTTGAATTGTCATTTTCAAAATTAAGGAATCCAATACAGAATTCTAAAGGGTTCAATTTATGTATATGCATATCTATGCACTGCAGACCTCATGTCGAGCACTTCAACTTAACAAATTAACAATCCTTGGTAGTTATAGCAACAAAAATAACTTTAAAATGCAAAATCATAATCTCAGCAACTGGGATGTGCCAAAGAATTAGTGAGGTCTTACAATTTCCTTAAGGTGTTAGGTGGCAAAATAAGGCAAAATCAAGCTGTCTTCTAGTAACGACAAAAAGTAGCAAACCTTGTTGTATCAATCCACTGAATATGGGAATGCCGTCCAGCTCCCAGTGAAACAGCAAAAGCAGTTCCCTTCTGCTTATAACACAATTTTTTAGTGCATGCGTTACTTATCACGTACCTGAAATTTAAAATATGGATAGTATCATAAGAAGCAGGATTTAAACGATATAAAATAAATTGATAAATAGGCTAATTTGATAATTAAGTAAAAGTGAGGTTGTAAAGAATGTACCTGTGCTGGAAGGTGATGATTTTTGTCTCTCCGGAAAATGGTGCAGCCACAGCAGAAACAGATACTAAATACCCAGAAGTCATGGATGGTTGAGGAATAAGAACACTAATTGAACCAGTTGGTGGGACAAGAGAAAATGGGGAAGACCAAGATTGCTTGGAATAGCTTTCCAAGACAGAAGGCAGGTACCTACTTAGCCTGACCATAATGTCACCAGAAAATGAATTTGGATCAGGAGAAAACAAGCACGCACCAACCTTTTTACTATCAGTTTCCAATAAATCAGGAGAATTCAAATTTGTTTCACTGGTTGAACCTAGGAAAAATACAAATGAATTCAAAGGTCTGCCAAAGAACTAAAAAGATACAATTTTATGGCAAAAGTAAATTCTTGTGGAAGTTACTCTTCAAGTATTACCTGTAGTGGCAGGCATATCCAGATTCGAACATAGAAAACCAAGACCATCTTTCCTTTCAAAAAGTAGGTTTTCCTCGTCTATACTATAGCATGAAGGAATGATGCAGCTACAACCTTTCACATCATTGATAGAGCTCAAGAGACGAAGAGAAAACCCAGTGCAATTATACAATAAAAATGGAGCAGATACATGGATTTCACGAGCTCCAGAAAATGCATCCATTACTTTTTCCATGGTAATAAATAAAGGACCTGGACCAATTTATAACACGTCGATTACTTTTAGACATTATTAACACGCAACAGCTCAAATATGCAACACTAGCAATTATAAATACCATCCAATAATTCAGGATCAAACTTAATCACTTCAGACACAGAGAATCTTGTCCCACTGAATTTTGCCATTGCACTAAATGTTTCAGCACGTGGAAACTTCATTATTGAAGGCTTAAATCCTCGCAATTGGAAAGTTACTGCCAGGTCGTGCGAGGAATCAACATGAAAGAGAGAAGTTTCAACCTGAAAATAGAAACAAACTGTAGTCCAAAGAGGAATAAAAAGCAGATTGATTTATAAAGTGACAAAATTTAAACCATGGAATTTGGAGCTAGTCAGAGTAACTAGCTACCAACCTCTGAAAGAAAGGCAGTACGCGTAACACCAGCATTTTCTAACGTCAAACATATTGCCTCTGGGAGATAGTTTTTGAACACAAGCGGACTAGTTAAAGTTAGTTGGTGTAGACACCTATCCTTTGGCCTCTCCAGCTTATTTGAGAATTCATCATTACTTTTATAAGATTGTTTCCCAATGTCAACATCAAATGGGGACAAAACTTTCTTTAACATAGCAGTAGAAGGCAAGCACTGATCGCGCACAGAAATGCAGCAGCGAAATGCATCACTGCTTGGATGAGAAGGATAACAAACAAAGCAACGCAAAAAGCTGATCCTGCTTTCACGCGAAACAATACTTGACAGGTTATAAGCTTCACTCCATAGATACGTGTCACCGAGAGGACGCCATCGTATGCGTCCAGATTCAGCCAAATGAAGAGGAAGAGGAAACTCTTGACCAGGAAATATTGGGCCCAGAATCTGAAAAAAAAAAGAAAAAAAGGAAGGTTAGGAATCTACTTAAACACACTCCAGAAGCACACCATAGATCCACCCCCCACCCACGCCACTGCCTCCTAAAGAAAAGAAAAAATAAACTGCAACGAGAGAAGAAACAATGAATCAAATTTAATGTTGAATCAGATTACCTTTGGAGAGACACCAAATGGGATGTCAAATCGTAGTTCAAGTGGCACAGAAGTTGCATTCAAAAGTACAACCTGAAAGCAAAACATGTGTAAAGCACATATAAAGAATCAAAAACTACACCAAACAAGGCAGAATTTGACATACTGTTGAATACAAGCGCATCAACTTTGTATACCGCTGTACAGAGACATCAATCACCACAGGAACAATAAAGCCTCTGTTTATATCTGTTCTACCAACTTCTTCAACTCTTTTATTACTTACCGCAATATCTGCGTCCCTACCAAGTTCTGCATTATTTGATGATTTTGAAAAATCCACTTCAAAGTACCTTTGACCAACAAGATCCATTGAAATGGGATCAGACGGAATAGATGTACCCTCAAGTTGGAAAATTATATAATGATGTGCTGCCTCTAGCAATTGCTTGTCGGTGAGTCGATCAGAAGATTGCACTGGCCTATAGCGGAAAAGCTGTTCCTCAGGAGATTCATTGACATAAACTGGAGTAGAAGAACCAGGTTGCAGAACACATTTTGACTGGGACAAATCCATATCATCAGCCCTGACTTGCCCTTGGCAGACATTATATACAAGAGGCAGAGTAGTCAAGTTCTGTAGTATATATGGAGCATATCTTCCGGTTTCTAGATTTTCTCTAATCCGAGAATTTAAGAACTTCGAACTTTCTGTCATGCCCATAAAGCCCCATGCATCCTTGATCATCTCAATTGCCCTCGAAACAACCTTTTCGAAGCAAAAAAGACAGATAATCAGTGATATCAACATTTTGGCAATGAAGTGTAAAATCTTACCACAGCAGAAAAAGGCAGCAATACAAATGCACCAGCACGATTTCACTGGTATCATTACTCAATAATGAATTCTATGGCAATACGTGATGCATAACTCTTGGTCGTGGAAAATACTCGTTACACGTAAAATGCGTACTTTAAAAGGATAAATTTACCCAGTATTTGGCTAAAAGAAATTCAATGGTAGCAAAACATTTTAGAAGTCATAATGACACAATGTACAGCATTGAATTAGGTGCAGGTTCACTGCAACCTGCATGCATACATAAAATTCAGATGCTGCATAACTTTACTACTACATTTGTTATCAAACAAGTTACCGAGCAAGAAAATGCATCATCAAAAGAATGAACACACAAGCTAAGATGTTGAGCATATGATTATATGGTAAGACAATATGAAAATTTAAACCAAGTGGTAAGGAAACTAGAAAATATGAGAAGGGCATAAAAGACAATCTGAGTAACTATTTGATATGCAGCTGACCTAGTCAACATAATAAATTTGTGCACCAATTCATTTCAAACTACCAAGAATCCTCCAAAACAGAAAATCAGAGTACCCCTTAATGAGTGGGCTGGTTTAAATTCCTCTTAGGAAAAGACTACCAAATATGTAATACCTCAACAAGAGACTCAGTAATATTCAAGTTGAGCTGTGATGTAGATTCAAGGTGGATGTCTGTCATCATTGCACTTTTCAAAAGGGCACTCTCGTCATGCTTTCTGCTCATGCTCAACTGAACTTTCCAAGGTTCTACAAAAGGCTCCCACAAGACCTATAACATTTGCAAGGGAAAAAAGAATTCCTATTAAAAAACCAAGGTCTGGAAAATAGTATCCCAATGTTTGTGAAGACTGGAGCATTACCTTCTCAATGTTGTTGTAGTTCACCTGCAGCTCACAGCCAATTGTTCCCTCAATTTTGTCCGGCATTACATTTGAGCAAAAGATTAAATTTCTTAAAAGAAGCTCCAGCAGTGGCCCACGAGAAGTCCACTGCATTACCACAAAGAGGTATAAGTGTAAACAGCGATGGATGGAACTGAGAAAAAAATACTGCAAATTTTCATTTATTAATTGGTTAGATAGTACAGGCATTTATAGAGAATTACCCTAACTATTTTCTAGCTGACAAACTAGATTCTCCGTTATGATATTTGGAGATTAACCTTATCTAATATAGTCAGTAACTAATCAACTCAGAATACAAAAGAATACATACAAACAAACAAATAAAGGTCATCTTATCTTCACCTGAAACTAAGCCCTTGTTTGGTATTATTTCCAAAATACATTTTCCAGTCTCCTATTTTCAACCACACATCCTTCAATAAAATAATATTACATGCAAACCCAAAACTTTTCCTTATATTTTAACCACAAATTTTCTTCAGATTTTATTTCAAATTCAAATTAAAGATCCTTACTTTTCCACACTCCTCTCAAGCTGGTGAGAAAACATCAAGCATGTCCAACTTGCTCCCAAGTATTTCGTAATTCTGTCTCCGCAGTTCCTTTGTCAAAATGTCAGGAATTTGCTTCCCAGTAGGAACATATGTCATAGAGATTATTCCCTTTTCAATCTCGTACTTGATGAAATGTCGGTCAACTTCTACGTGTTTAGTTATGTCATGATAAATCGGGGCTATGTGCAATAAGTATAGCAGCTTTGTTGTGACAGTACAACTTCATCAACATATTATTAATAAACTGCAGCTCTTCAAGTAGTAGTTTTATCCACAGCAGCTCACAAATTGCCTGAGCAACTGCTCTAAACTTTGCCTCCGCATTGCTAGTATGGTAGATAGTTTCTTGCTCCTCCAAGTTGACATTCTATCATTAATACAACCAGTCCAATCTGCATCAGTATAAGCCTCCATATCTCTATTTTTATTCTTCTCAAAGTACAAACTTTTTCGTGGTGTCTCCTTAAGATATCTTAATATTCTGTTTACTGCATCCAAATGTTCCTCAATAGAACAATGCATGAACTCACTGACAACACTAACTGAAAAGAAAATGTCTAGCCTAGTCTGGACAAGATAATATAATTTACCCACTAGGCGTCGCTAGCTTCCTTTATCACTTTCTATCTCCTGGTTTGGGTCATTGGAATGTCTGCAGGTCTACGTCCCAATATGCCTGTCTCTATCAATAGGTCTAAAATATACTTCCTTTTCAATACAAAATGCCTCTTCTAGTTCTCGCTACCTCCGTTCCCAAAAAACAACAATTGGTCAAGATATTTGATCTCAAATATTCCTTTTAATTTATTTATCTCTAGCACCTCATCTCCATTAATAATTATGTCGTGTACGTATACAATCAATATAGTTACCTTCCTTTCTACTGATCGTTTGAGGAACAAAATGTGATCAGATTGTGCTTGATTGTATTCATGACTCTTACTAACTTCCATGAACCTGTCAAACCATGCCCATGGAGATCGCTTAACGCCATGCAACAGATTTTTAGATTCCAAACTTTTCTAGTACTATCTTCCCCTTCAAAGCCTAGTGTGATAGTCATGCAAACATTCTACCTCTAAGCTTTCTTCACATCCAACAATTGCAAAGGCCAACCTAAATGGTAGCCAGTGATAATATAATTCAAATAGTGTTCTGTTTCGCAACAGGAGCATACATCTCTTGATAGCTATGCCACAAGTCTGTGTAAACCCTTCGCTACTAATCTGACTTTGAACCTTTCAACCGAACCATGAAATTTATACTTAACCGTGAACATCCATTTGTAGCCTATATTCTTGACTATTGCATGGGAACAGGATTATCTTCGAAGTATTTTTCATGCTTTTCCCGGAGGAGAAAGCAGCAATCAAGAGGATTTCCCTAATCCNGTAAACCCTTCGCTACTAATCTGACTTTGAACCTTTCAACCGAACCATGAAATTTATACTTAACCGTGAACATCCATTTGTAGCCTATATTCTTGACTATTGCATGGGAACAGGATTATCTTCGAAGTATTTTTCATGCTTTTCCCGGAGGAGAAAGCAGCAATCAAGAGGATTTCCCTAATCCTCCCTTCAAGAAAGGAAGAGCGTGGTATGCTTCTCCCTTGGTAATTCCACAAGCTCCCATTTTGGATCATCAAATGTTTACTGTATATTAGTTGGAATTTCTATACTGACAAAGATTAGAGGTAAAGACTCTATGTTAAGGAGATAATTTGTTATATGAAACATAATAGGATATGGGGTGGTGTAGGATACATGATCTTACACCCTTCCTAAGAACAATAGGAAGGTCAACAGTAATCTGAGGAGGGTTTAAAGGATGCTCAATATGTGAGGGACTTTCGAGTGACTTAGTGGCTGCCTCCAGTTCTAATTCTTGACAGGGCTGATGATTATGCCTCTCTATATTACTTGTGGATCTTATCTCGAATGAACACACAACTCTAGTGAATTTGTCCAAGAATTCTTCAAGATTCTGGGTTGCTTGTCAATGTTTTGTGACATCATAGGTTTATGTGTTTGTTTAGTTAGTTTCATGCTGAGGTTGATAATATGAAGGGACTAATTGTGGTGAAGTGGTTTCTCAAAATTTCTGTCCACTATTGTTCTCTCCCTGAAGTTTTGGGAAAAAAATATTCCGGGAAGTAACACTTGTAACCTTTTCGAGTTGGGGAATACCCAAGGAAAACACACTTGAGCTCAGGGATCAAGTTTTCTTTTGGTTGATCATGGATATGTACAAATGTTGTACAACCCAACATTTTTATGCACAAGGAAGTTATATTTTGTGTGTGAGGGTAAAAGATGAGAACCTATTTAAAGGTGTTTGGTAATTTAGAACACAGGTAGGCATACAATCAAAGAATTCATCCACAGAGAATATCTAATCTAGAGATAAACCTTATCTAATCTAGTCAGTAATTAATCAACTCAGATACAAAAGATAAAATACAAACAAAAATAATCTTATCTTTATCTGAAACAGGTTTTGTTTCAAATTAAAGATATTTCACTTTTCTACAATAAGAAATGTTACATCAGATGTTGGACCGATCAATCAGGTTATACCACCATGTCCACACATACATAACCCAAAATTCTCAGTAAATTAAAATTAGATAGCCACAGACCTCTATGTATAATTAGCAGAGTTCAAACAACAAGACCAGTGACTTAGATGAATGTAATCAACAACTGAAGAATATTGCAAAATGTACATATTCCTATTTAGAACTATAAAAACATGAGGAGAAAGTAAAGAAGAAGAATTACTCACATTATCATGTGACATTAACAAATCTTGAGTTTGTTAAAAATAAAAAGATATTGACAGGACTTAATCGTCACATATAGCAAATATTAATTTGCTTGAGATGAAAAGAACAAGAGAACATGCCAGCAATAAATTGAGGAACAGAGTAAACTTTTAAATCTGTGAGCAACACATTTAAAAATAATAAATGCAATGAAACCTGCAATTTAACCACTTCTGCTGACAAGATTGCTAAAGCCACTTTTTTTAGGCATAGATTGAAAAATATTTTGAATGGTAAAAAACTAAAAGGATTTATGCGTGAGCAGAAAATGTAAGATGGTTGCATGATTGCGAGAGTTGACGATGACATACTACAAGCTAAGACATCATGTTTCCTGTCTATCTTCCCTGTCATCCCTCCTTGGTGCTTTAATAATTTATAGAACTGATTTAAATTAAATTTAAATACCTCATATTAGCAGGGAAAAAAATCAAAAGGACTGCCAATTATTTTTATCAATTAATCAGACTCTAGTTGCTTAAACAACTGTACTTCAGCAATGAGGAATACTGAATTTAAGATCCCAATGTTTAATGATCTATATCACAAAACTATCATCATGCCATGCTGCTCCAGTATCATTCACTCAAGTAACTATTATAGAGCCCAGGTATTTCTTCAGTCTATTGAGATTATGATACCCCTTTATCCCAGTAGATGATCAAACTTGAGGGCAGTGTTGAAAATTCATCACCCATGGAGTTCCTCCTACAATTTATGAATGTGACATGGAGGCTTACACGTCAATGCTCAACTCCCAACAGGATATAAATTTTTTTTTCTTGGTTTTCCCCCACAATGTACTTTTGTCTGTAAGTAATCATACATTCCCTGAACGCGTGTTTGTTTGGTTACGTAACTGTGCATATGTACCTGAAAATTATCCTTTCCAATCTAAGCACCAAATAAACTGAATTCCTTGAAAATTGAAATTCTCCTTTACTTTCAAATTATTAATTAATGAAGAGGAATCTTAGTGCTGGGCAAAAATATGCCATAGTTGATCAGAAAGTAAATTGGTCAGTGATGAAGCTAGTTGAATCCCTGAGAGGAAAAAGAATAAGACATTCCAAGAAAAGAACAGAGTTTTACCATTTGATGGAGCTCACCTTCGAATCAATTAAGAGAAGAGAAAAATTCCTTAGTTGTGCTGTAAAATCCACACTCTGGAATATAAATTGAAAAGGCCCGTTATCAGATTTTTCTAACCATGTGAACTGCAAGAAGTACAATATGTGATCCGAGAGCTGTACTTCTAGATTGTCACATATAACTTCTACTTTCATGCCTGCATTCTCAATCATATAACCAAAAATATCTGCTTCAAGATTGATTTGAAACGATTGAAAAAGAGGCCATGTCTGTTCACTCTTATCCACAAATAGATTCATCATCCCAATCATTTTTTCAAGATTGACCTTTAGTTTCATAGTTTTGCCATCAGCTACTAGTACAGTGTGTCTACTCTGCAAGGTAACAGAAAGAAAGCAATTCTGATTTCCAACTATTCTGCCACAGAAGCCACTCACACACTGTTCATCATGAGTATGAGGCCTCCAAAATGTGCTAGATGAAGCCCTGCTGACCTCGGCAGGAATATGGATAGTCATTCCAAGATTTTCTAATGTTAGAGTAAAATAATCAGCATCATGCCTCATGTTTGTAGACGAAGTACAACTTGAGATTTCTATATTTTCACTAGGATCCAAGGTCAATGAAACAAAGGGCTGCTCAATGCATGAACCAAGTAGATCAAAGATCTCAATCCAGTCAAACAAGTGTACCCAAACATCCAAAGAAGGAAGTGACACAACAAGATGATTTTCCCCATGATCTGACACTGAAAGAGCCATGTCAAGAACTGATGAACCCAAGCCCGGAGAAGTGCACTCCACAAGCATAACAGAACTCAATAATGAAAATAGAGCAAGAGAACAGAAAGAAATATAAAAGCATAGAGGTTTTCCATTCACTAGCGATGCAGCGCATGTAAATTGCATCTCTGCCTCTGCTACGACTTCAGAAGAAGTTGATTCTCTTTTCGAGTGATGCAATCTTAATGACAGGGACTTCATACAGAACTTCATCTCAGTGAACGTGACTGTTGAGGCTTCAGGTTGAAGTGAAACATTTTCTAACAGGGATTCTTTTACCTGCAGAAACTGTGAGATATCAGACGTGAAATTTTTGGATTTTTCGTTGACCATGGAAAATTGATGGATCACATACACCAGTGCCTCAAAACCAACAACTGCAAAAACTCCTGTAGATAAAGAAAGGAGTATTAATTTCAATGTAAGGCAGAAACAGAAGTGGCATCAGAATCCAGTTACAATGAAAATATTAATTCCCCATACCTTCAATGTCAACCTGACAACTACTGACATTAGCCATAACACATGCTGGGCAAGAAGAAGCTACATCAGAAAACTCAGACTGGCCAGGTATTCTCACCCATACATCAGCACTCAATGGTGCAATCAAGATGATATTCTGATATGTACTCGAGGAATCAACCATATCACTTTTCAGTAATAACAGAGATAGAGATAGGTTATGTCCAATTAAATCAATACAATGATTTCTATCAGCAAGTTTATCGGCACTCCCACGACAAGTGGAAGGAATGCCCTTTAGTACCATACCTGAATCAACGTTTCCCATAAAACTAATGCACAATTGTTCAATGTCAACCTTCACAAACTCAGAGCAGTATCTAGCTGGTGTAATCAAATCACAATCCAGTATCTCAAAATTATAAGTGATACTCATGGAGTCTTCTGAATTCATAGACTCTAATTTCTTGCCAGTAGGCCCTTCTGTACTGAGGTTCCAATCAGGTAATGAAAAATAACCAATAACTATAGCCAGGAAGTCAGGAGGTAAAATGCAGGATACATGCTGGATGCTGAAATCCATTTCAAGATGAGATTTCAAGGACTGAGTGTTCTCTTTCCTCAGTCGTAAGTTTAGAATTGGAGAAAGGTTGAGTGATACTGGACCCCAGAGAAACTCATGGATGGTTTGAGTGCACTTTAATGAAGAAAGGTTCAATCTTTCAGTAGAACAAACTACATCCAAACAATCTTCACAAACAGAGAACAGTAATTTTGCCAAGGGCAAAGAAACAGTACCAATAATGCATGAGGAATCATGAAAATGCACTGCAATACTGCCAAGCTTCATATCAACAAGAATCGAGTCATTATCACTAAAGGTTCTTTGCCAAGAATCAGCACCAGTATTAGGTTTCAGCAGTGGGGAAGAAAATACTTCTGCTCTCTCCACATTGCTGAATTCAGGACTTTGTTTTTCCTGATTCTTCAAATTTAGAGCTGTCTTCCATTCAGCTCTCACATCAATAGCTGGATCCTCAATGTTAAAAAGTGATCTGAAATTTTTACATGTAACGAAAGGAAAATGATCCAACGAGATGCTTGTCCATTCAGAGAAACCATCTCCATGTAGGTTCAAGAAACCAAAATTTGGAAGATCAAAACCAGGCCTTGATGAGAGATTTTTACCCTCCACATTTAGTTGCCTGTCCTCAACAATTGATTTTCTATACATTGAAAATTTGTCAAAAAATCTGACAATTAGCCCAACTATAAATGGGTAGCAATTAATATCAAGATTGTTTATGCATATTCTATATTTGTGACGAAAGAATTCAATTTTTCTGCAAGCTTCATAATGCAAAAAAATGCACCCATAAGCAGTTGAACTTTTATCATCAGAATTTTCATCATGGCAGCCAAGGCAGACACTCATGTTTTCCAGTCCTACAGATTCAGAGCCAAATACACTTCCAGTTGAGCAAAGGACATAGTTTTGCTGATCATCGTTTGGTGAACATGCGGTGATCCTCAATGTCTTCACAGAGGTCCAGCACTCTGGTATATCTTTTTTATCAAACCTGAAATAAGATAGCAGTTACATGAAAACATCCCAAGCCAAAAACATTTACAATATCGTAAGCACCCTTACCAGGAGATTTCTAATAACAAGTTAGCAGTCTAGATAAAGTCAAGTACTCCAAAGAGAGAAACATGGAAGAATTCAGTGTTCCTCAAAAGAAGGGAATGAATATCAGAATTAAGCTAGTTGTCTGATTCTCAGAGCTTAGGGTTTTTTCGAGAGTCAAGAGGTTGACATTTTAGTTCAAATATAAAATCGTCTGCAATGAGAATGTGCCAATATGTACGTTAATCAAACCTCAAAAATTGGGGTCAGTTGAAATGTCAAAATATTGTGGAAGTGATTGAGTTCTGAATGACCTATAATACGCATTGTTCTAAAAGGCTCGCCTAGGCGGCCGCCTTGGCGTGATGCGAGGCCAAAACGCCAAGCCAAGTGGCTTGGCGTTTTATTTAGCGGTCAACGACAATTGTTGACCGCTAATGCGCACCTAAGCGCAATTATGCACGCCATTATTTTTTTAATTTTTTTTTTTTATAATTCTTTGAAGTTAAAAATTATTAAATGCCAATTTCTTCGATTTGCCTTAATTTAAAATCAAAAC
>CAIGRR010099024.1:0-21311 GCA_903798365.1 Fraxinus sp. 1973-6204 | reverse complement strand
ATTTATTTTAAAACTTTAATTGTGGTCAAAAGCTAAAATCCCAAACTGAATTATGAAATAGACCATTTGCCCCAATTACCACATAATGGATATGCGTTTGAGATTGGAGGGTTGCGAGAATTCACAGGATTAATTAACAGTGAAAAGTAGGAGCGTAGGCTAAAAGGGTGCGAATAGGAGAAAATGAAAGAAAAGGGTGGCTAGTATAATTCATTAGTCTTAAGAGGAGTGGAAAAGAAAGTAAATTTACTAATATTTCACTGTGGGTCCTATATTGGGATAATTGCAGAAAAAGCCCCAAACCTTTAAAATATTAACAGACTTTCGCCAAAACCTTTGATTTGTTGCTTCTGTCACCCCTAACATTTCCAACTATTGAATGTGAAGCTTTACCGGTTTCCATCCATTTTTCCAACAGTTGACCCAAAAAAATTAATTTTAACCATATTCTAATCAATTAAAAGGGAGCAAAATGATAAATATCTATTAAAATAATTGAATAAAAAATTTAAAAAGGAAAAGAAAAAGAAAAACGATCGGCATCCTCCTCTGGCCATCTTCACCTTCAACTCCGGTCAGCCACTACCCATACCACCGGACATACATACCACTAGAAAGGCTTCATCACCCTCTACAGCTTCCACCCAACATCCTGCCTCGAACCTACCTGAACTTGTCAAAAAATTGAGGCAAAACAGCCTGGTCAAGTCCCCAAAAACGTACGAAATCTCCAATTTCAACAACACTCATGTCATGCCTAACATTCCAGGTAATAATACGTATCAAGGCGCCCCTGTCCATGGTCACCAATCATCCTTAAGCGCACAAAAACAAAACCAACAAACTACATCTTCGAACACAGCCACGTGCGACTTTCAAATGACTTTTCCGACACCGATGGTGTGACCCATGATCGCAGACAGCCACTACAAGCACCTACTCTTCATGGTGCGTCCAATGACTATACGAGTCTTTCCCAATTTGACCTAAATAGATACGAGAGGATGCCAGTACGGAGGAGGATGTCGACCGTTTTTCTTTTCCTTTTTTAATTTTTAATTTAATTATTTTAATAAATATGTACCATTTTGCCCCCTTTTAATTGATTAAAAATATGGTCAAAATTAATTTTTTTGGTCAACTGATGGAAAAATTGGTGGAAACCATCCAAAAGGGTCTTACATGCATTGGTTAGAAAAGTTAGGAGTGACGACTGCAACAATTCGAAAGTGCAGATAAAGTCTGCTAATGTTTTAAAGGTTTGAGGCTCCTGCTGCAATTATCCCCCTATTTTAAGAATAGGAAGGTTTCATTCTAATTTTGTGACGACAATTTTCAAGCTTCAAATTTCACATACTTTAATCTTGGGTAAAGCAAACAAGTTTGATACTTCATAATCTCAACTTATGCTCCCGTTTGATGGCGATTCTTTTTGAATTTTTTAGCATTTCTCCTATTGTTATACTGTGTAAAAAGGAAGCAGTCACTATTGTTGAATAAAATGAAACTTTCATTTTTTTTTAATATTTGAATTACTGAAAATATCTTCTTTAGCATTTTTTCAATTTTTTTTTTTTTTTTGGGGGGGGGGGGATGTATTTTTGGTAATTCATTATATAAAAAATTATGAAAGCTTCATTTTTTTTCAACAATTGTGACTGTTTCCCCAATTCAACAATTATGACTGCTTCCTATTACAATGTACAACGGTCGGAAAAATGCAAAAAATTTAGAAAGAAGCGAAACCAGACAAGGGCTATATTTTCCCTTTTTCCTCCATTTGTAGTGTTTCAAAATGCAAATAAATATAATAAAATTTAACCCTGGTCAATCATTCATCTTTTCAATCACCATGTTTAACAATATAAAAACCTCCTTAATTGTATGTACTAGTCAACTAGCACGATTGACGTGTATCATGCTAGTATCAGTGTAAAAAATAATGCGAGATGCTATGAGTACATAAAATCTTATCTAATCTTTTACATAATTGACACATGATCGCCCCTATTGGCCAGTTAGTAAGTAGAAAAGTTAGTCCGTGTTTAACAATATAAAAACCTCCTTAATTGTATGTACTAGTCAACTAGCACGATTGACGTGTATCATGCTAGTATCAGTGTAAAAAATAATGCGAGATACTATATGTACATAAAATCTTATCTAATCTTTTACATAATTGACACATGGCCGCCCCTATTAATGGGGCGCCCCCAATAGGGGCATGTGTCATAATAAAAAGCCAATATGGACGGTCATGTGTCAATTATGTAAAATATTAGGTAAGATTTTAGGTACAACAAGTTTTTTCCAAAAATAATAGACATGTATGAATGGCTACTTGAGCGTCCTTTCACAATATTTTGAATGTACTCATTATTTCTTGTTGTAGAGCCAATTGAATCTCGTCGCCTAACACACGTTACACACCACATCTAGATAATACCCTCAATTTTAGTAGCTTTTCATTAAGTAAAAAAAAAAAAACCTCCGAAATTTCCTCAATAAATTATGTAATGGAAATAACCAAATAAAATACCAAAGACGAAAATTTCTACACTGAATAAAATAATAATTTAACTTATGTTGATAACCTTAAGAAAAATAAAGGAATATACCTGCATAATATTTTGTCTATTTATCTAAAAAAGAATATAAAGAAGGAATAAACTTTCGTTTCGAAGGCTTTTTTGTCAGCTTTCTACAATTGAAACATTGTTCAGTGATTACCGACGACATCATAAATGACATGACAATGTTATAGATGATCAAATGTATTGTCGTGGTTTGAAATTTGATTTTATTATTCTTAGTTCACGTCATTATTTTTATTTCCTATTTTTGTCGAGTCTATTTTTATACTTCTATTTTATTTTTGCAGCGGGAAAAGTTGGTGAATCTGAACTTGAAATATGTATTACTTGATAATTTATTATCATAAAATTGTTATATTTTACTAAATAATCAAATTCAATCAATAAAATGTCATATAAAAATTTTAAAAATTTTCAATCCAAACATATTTTTCAATTTCCTTTTGAGATACAATTTTTAAAAATGACAAACTAAACAAGTTTCTATAATTTTAAAGAGACTCTCAAATCAAAAAACTAAAAATGAACGCAAAACTAAAATACAAATCAAATGGAGCCTTAGTTTTTGTTTGTAATATGACGTAACTAATATGTTGGCACAATATTCTTAGTTTCTTGATTCTGCAGGAATCTAGTGGTGATGGATTTGTTGCTGGTGTTCTAATTTTGTTTGTGGAATATGGTATCAAGAGTGGAAGAGTATGGATTATTTATATTTTCATTCATTTTTTAAAATTAAAATGGAATAGTCTTTTTGATTAAAACAAATTGACTATGAATTTGGTGAAGGGGTTATTTTTGCACATAGACCATAGGTTGGGACTATTTGTGCCAAGATCCCATTTTAGAAAATGATTACAGAATGATGTTTTGAACTGCTCTAGAATTATCTTACAGTATTCGACATCATTGTGTGAAACTTTATTTTTGTAGAATTTATTTTTAACTATACATTCTTATAATAAATTAATTTTATATATAAATTTTAACAACATATTTTTCAAAAAACTAATATTACAAAATCTATTCTAAAAAAACGTGGCTCAAATAAACCCCAAGGTAAATATAAATGCTACTAATATTGTTCCATATGGTTTCGAATAAAAAGTAATACAAATCTTCATTTTTGACGCATCACTAGAATATTGAACATGCCTTGGTTCTACGGTTTTCAATTTTCTTTTTTGAAAAATAACAAAACTTGCAAAATGCTAAAAAAAAAAAAAAAAAGATTAAAATATGAAATAAGACTTTTCCCTTACACCAGCTTGGCTCAGTTGCTTTACTTTGCCAGGTTGAAGAAAGTTATTTTGAACTAAATATGGCAAAATATCTCGCCTCTTTTTCAATTCTTATCTTTTATTGGACTAATACTAATTAACACCAACGACGTTACAAAACTAATTATGTGACTCCGAGTGATTAGATGATATAATTTGTTGTGCCTCGTCATCAAGACTCTAATAAGGAGACCATATCATAATCAACGTGAAGAAGTCAGCCGAACCTGGTCAAATCGATGAAGATTCAATTGATTAAAATAAAGAGGTCAAAGAGCGAGCACCCCCCAGAGATGGCAACGGGGTGGATTCGGGACGGGGCACCCTCGCCCCACCCCGCCCCGCCACGCAACTCTCCCACCCCGTCCCGTCCCATCTTAGACGGGACGGGGCGGGTTCGGGGCGCGAGCTTGCCCCATTTCCTGTTCCGTTTAATTTTTTTTTAATTTATTTTTTTNCGGGGTGGATTCGGGACGGGGCACCCTCGCCCCACCCCGCCCCGCCACGCAACTCTCCCACCCCGTCCCGTCCCATCTTAGACGGGACGGGGCGGGTTCGGGGCGCGAGCTTGCTCCATTTCCTGTTCCGTTTAATTTTTTTTTAATTTATTTTTTTACAAAAATTTCTTATTAATTTATTTTTTCTTAATTTTTAATTTTTTTTATTCTTCACGGGGCGGGTTCGGGGCGGGGCACCCTCTCCCCGCCCCGCCCCGCCCCACCAACCCGTCGGGCGGATTTTTTTTGCTCCATTAGGGGCGGGGCAGGACGGGACGGGTTTTTTTGCCATCCCTACACCCCCCCTTTGGTTGAAGTCCTCGAAGAAGTCGAAGTTCCTCTCATCGAAGACTTCCAATCAATGTATTAAATGCATAACAAACTGAGTGATGTGAGGTTTCAACCTGGGATATGATGTCACGTGGTTGTTATCCAACAACTATCACTTTGGCCAGAACTCTATAAAAGCTCACAACTTATACACGATAAATCTTCCCTTTTTTGGCTTACTTCATATTTTATTTGCTTGAGTCAAATTACTTCAATTTTGGTTGAGCTGGTGAGTGTTTTGTTCATGTGTACAATCTTCAATCGAATTGTCGATGCTCAAACAATTTCATCTCATACCGTAAAACATCTCTCACGTCCATAAAAATCGTCCTAACCCACCCGAATATATGGTCAAAACATGCAAAAAATTGGCTTGTGAAGGGAAGAGTGGGTCCGGCATCTGTTATCCACATAATCATTACAAAAAATGGGGTCAACAGAATGGCGTCGTCTATGGAAAATGATACATTCTGCCATGAGAAACTTGTGGAAAAAGTTATAGGAAGAGAGGGTTTGTTCTTGGAGAAAGAACCGTAGAAAAATCCAAGGAAAATTGTTTATTGGAACTTGGTATATTCCTTGAGAAATGAATATTATTTGATTTAGAAGAAAGTCCAACGTTATCATGAGCTCCAATAATGGAGAATCGATGCCTTAAAGAGCCAGAGAACCCTCGCATTTCGCTCAAACAGTTAGTCCTCGACCCCATCAACAACATCGACGAGGTGAATATAGAGGTAGATCAATGATAACAGCCGACTCACTAAGGAAGTGGCTATTGTGGCCGATAACATGAGAACTATCACCCAGCAGAACATTGTCATACGAAAGCTACTAGCGAACATGCAAAACCATGGGGGATACCACATGCCCTCGTATGTAGCTCAAGGGAATGCTCACATTCTCGGTCCTCCCTAAATCCTACAGGGAAATTACTATCATGAAGAGGAAGTTCAAAGCCAAATGGCCCATCAACAATATACCTGGGAGGAAACTTCTCAAGAGAGAGAGGTTGGAGTTGACACTTCGACCAACTACGCCACTAACCAACCTAACGAGGTTCCATTCAACTTTTCGCAAAATTATGAAAGGGAAAACGTGCCTCAAAGATCTACAAGCATCTTTGACCGATTAAGTCCAAGAATGCTTAGAAATAGACAGGCTCAACCTTCCTTTGTACCTAGAAATAGGTCGCAAGTATCCCAGTTTGAAAGGCAGAGTGAATCCGTCCATGGTGACATGCTCCAGAATCCACATAGAAATAGGTGGAGAGAAGGACAGAAGATGCCAGGAATTGGGCAGGGTCGTCCCAACCACCTCGAGAGCCTCAAGTCAGAAAAGATGAACATTCTGATAAACCACTGAGGTCCGCGACCTCAATGATGACTATGGCAATTTGCCCTTTTCTCGGGGAATCAAGGATGCCCATGTTCCTAGTCACTTCACGCTCCCAAAAATCCTCAAATACGATAGAAGAGGTGACTTTGCAAAGCACCTCAACAACTTCAAAAATCACATGAGCTTAAGGAGTTCAACTCCTGCCATGAAATGCAGAGCATTCCACTTAACCCTAAGTGGGACGGCTGATGGTACACCAGCCTTCTGGAAGGAAGTATTAGAAGCTGGCCGGACTAAAAAAAATGCTTTCCTCAAACGTTTCGTGACAAGCAAGAAAAGCGAAGGGCCAATAGAGTGCCTTCAAGATATGAGGCAGCGACAAGAAGAGTCGTTGAAAAGCTTTCTATCACGTTTTACGGATGAAATGACCTACTGTGTGCAAGCGACCGATAAAGAAGCCTTGACACCCTTAGGAGGGGGTTGGACATGAATTATCTTTTCTAGAGGGACGTGTAGAATAAAGATCCGACTAGTTACGATACCTTATTAGAAATGATAAGGCGCGAGATCATTAATGAGAAATCGAGAAATCATCATAATAGGGCAAGCTGAGGACTTTCACCTTCTCAAAGGTAGAGGGAGAGAGGTCCCACCTCACCTGATGGAACACCAGGACGGCCTGACGACCATATTCAATTTCGGACAGACTCTAGCCGCAGCAACATTAAATGCGGTACCCGTGTTAGCCTATGAAGAAGTCAACATTGTCACAATGTCGCCCAGGAATAACTCCAATAACCAATTGGCCCAAGGAGGAAGGGGTATGGACGAAGTTTCAATCCTAGAAATAGGGTGAAACACCCTTCTATAGCACCTACCACTACTCTTACAGCCACAGTACAACCGATTGTAGAGACATTGCCTTGCACCCCAACCTGATAACAAAAGGAACAGACGTTCGCAAGAAAATGTGCCCCCTCCTAAGCAGGATCAGTAGCCTAGGAAAGTCGAGGCCAAGTACCCCAAAGCGATGACGCTCCTTGGAGATGAGAAAACGATGAGAAAGGACCTAGGGAAGCTCAAAGGCAAAGGCAAATGAGGAGCCATCCGGCTGACTCTAGCCGCGAACCGATTTGAGAAATTGATACCATCTTTGGAGGCTCGTATGTCGGGGAAAAATCCAAAAACGTCCAAAAAAACTATTCAAGAGGGGCCGGGGGTCCCCAATGGCGAGTTTCATAGTTAACAATAGTCAACCTTTAACCGGGAAAGGGGTGCAACCCATCATATTCAGACAAGATGGTGTAGCTGGACTGCACTATCCTCATTGTGATGCCCTAGTAGTAAGGGTCATCGTAGCACAAAATGGCCTTAAAAGAATGTTGGTAGATAATAGAAACGAGTTGTTTATTGATCTCTCCATACACTTCATTTAGCTGGTAGTACATTACATGCAGTTGCATAGTGATCATCTTGTCATATCTAGTTCCTGTAGACTTTATTTTACTGGTAGTACATTGCATGTAGTTACGTAGTGGTCGTCTTGCCATATCTTGTTCCAATAACCTGACCATGGACCCATTCCAATTTGAGGCCCTCACCCGACAATTAACACAACTTGCTACTAACCAACAATAGTTACAAACTTAATTAATGTCTGTCCAAATTGAGATGATTTCTACTTGTGAAGAGAATAGAGACTTAGCTGCTAGGTTTTCCACCTTCGAGCAAACCCCACATTCGACTAAAGCTGAAAACTCGGAAGCATCCAGTAATAGGCATTATTAGGCTTGTCTTATTAGGTTGGCCCAAACCCTTCGCTAGTAGGGTTAGATTTTACAATTTATTGAATTTTTCATTGTAATTGGAATAGTTATGATTGAATGAAATTGATATTGGCAGCTACCAACTTATTTTCCTTCATTTTCCCTGATTTTTCTTTTCTTATCTTGTTCATTCCTCGTTCTCTCTAGTTTCTTTCTCCATTTCTTGCTGCCTTCTCGTTATCTAGTCTTCTATAAAATCTTGGAAAAATTGCAACAAAAGCCCCAAACTTTTAAACATCAACAAACTTTTCCTAAACCTTTCATTTGTTGTAATTGTTGTCCCCAACCTTTTCAACATTGCAGGTGAAGCCCCATTCAAAAGGTTGTCAGTTGACAATCAAAATAAAAAAAAATTGACAATTTTTTTACCAAAATAAGGAGGGTAAAGTCGTCTAGTTCAAAAAATCTTCAAAAATGAACTCACCTGAAGCTCAAGAATCTGAAGATAGAGATGTCAGATGCAAGTGCCAGCTGATAAGATCACTACCCGAACTTGTGTATGGTAAGTTTTTTCAAGTATCTTTATGACCGGTTATGATTTAGGAATAAAATTGTACAAACTATAGTCTCTATGAGATACCCATATACTTGGATGGTGGGATAATTATCAAGAAGTACAGTAACCCATTTCAATTAATCGATTTTGTGTTTTCGTAGTTTGTTACGAATGTAATAGGTAGGGTTTACAGAAATTGCATGAAGTGGTCTATATGGACAAAATGTTGTAATGAGCATGTAGCGATGTCTATTATGAAAACCATATTCGTTTTAATTGAACTTGTGCAGTTTTTTTTCATTTTTAGGATAGAACTCCATTTATTTCACAATTCGGCTGAACCATGATGGGATTTTATTTGGCAAAATACAAAATTACGTGTATGAACACGATAAGATCAAATATCTTGATTACGTGGACCCAAATTTCTTCGATTGTTATTTGTTAGACAATGCAATGAAGATCTTGGGTTACGTTGAGTCAATACGGTATATGTATTAGCTTGAAAAGAAAAGATTGAGTGAGGGATTATTTTGGTTATAGTTACTAATGTAGACTTCATGAATGTGGTGAAATTACTTAGTCCTATAAGAGTTGTAGATTTATATTGTTTGTTGATACCAATAGAAGTATTAGAATTGCCATGGGATGAGAATGCACCAACAGGAGTTGTAGTTACTGATATGGAAACTGATGAGATGTTGGAGAGTGTGCGTAGCAGCGTATGAGCAATGATGTTATTAAAGTTGGATAGAAATTTGCCTTTGCTATTGAGTTTTTTGATGGTATATTAGAGGGTGATGATCTTTAAGTTGTCGATGAATCTGAAGATAGTGTGGATGAGAATATGGATGGTTTAGGAAATACTTATGATATGGAGGTTGATGGGGATCATTTGCATAAATTTGATGGTGTGGATGACAATTGAGTTGGAATATTTGAGCATGTGGATGTAGTTGGGGCAGTGGTTATTAGAAATGATTAGCTTACGGATGTAGTTGAGGAAGAGGTAAGTGCAAATGATAAGACCATGGAGTCAACATGTGAGAAGTCAGCATTTTCTGAAAATGTATCAGGAGTAGAAGATGCTCAAGATACGTAGTTTGAGCATGCAAAGGTGTGAATGAAGGGAGCGACTGCTTATGTTGAACCATCGACATTTGAGAGTGTAACATGAGTTGAAGATGATGAAAATACACTGGTTGAGCAGACTATAGTTGATACGCAAGGTTCAACCTTTGATGAATCATCCAGTTTGTAGATGACATAGATGAATTTGTAGATGGATGTTACAAGAAAGAGGCATACCTGAGAGCATGCAATCTTGTGATTCAGCCAATTTTAAGGGTTGAACTTTGGCCTGAATTGAGGAAAAATCCATTGATGCCACCAATTAAAAAGAAACAAGCATGTAGACCTAAAAGTGAAGGAAAAGGTTCCAGACTAAACCACCAACTGGAGTTAAAATGACAGGAATAGACATGAATATATCATGCCAGAGGTTTAGTGAAGCAGACACAATAAGAGGACATGCGCTGCAAAGATACATTCTCCTCAAGAAAAATAGACACAGAAGCATAAAGGAAAGAAAGTGACAGTTATATCAACTAAAAAGAACCCAAAAAAGTAAAAGTCTAAAGCAGTCTAGTCTTGTGATCTTTTGAACCCGAACATGTACATGATCTTTTGAACACATGAAGATGGAATGTAAATGATGTTTTGATTCTTTAATTCTGACAATTGTAAATGATCTTTTGAATCAGATTTTGTTTGGAGAATGTAATTTCACTAGATTTAACTATTAAATGACTTTTGCTTTTGAGTTTAGTATTTATTTGTTTTGTGACATGTTAGATTTTAGAATTTTTAAGTGTGGCAATGATATATACACGTTTTAATATGCATATGGAATGGAAATTTTAGTAAATGTGTGGGACTTTTGCTGCAACCATTGTAAAAAGGTTTGTGGCTTTTTATGCCATCGTTTAAAAGGCCTTTGATGCACAAAGTACTAAATGTTTGGGGGCTCAACCAACTACATATTTCTACCAAAAATAGTTGTAAAACACAAAAAGATTAGGTATTTACAGAACAATACAACAATTAGAATAGCATTTCATACCCATAACTTAGGTTACACCATTAAGAAGAAGATTACGGATCCAATCCCCAAAACCCCTACACAAATCTAATTGCAAATCCACTTTACAATCACTCCACAGACAAACCCACACAACCAAATCTTCCATACACAACCTCCATTTGAATGGAATTCCATGATTTCAGCTTCCATTCCTACCTCGATTGTAGAAAATCAGGTATCAACTCCATTAATCTCTCACGCATTGGGGCACACACCAAAAAAAGAAAGAATATCTTTGCAGATCCATTCCGGGGGACATGTGAGAAATTGTTTGCTCACGATCAAATTAGTCCACGAAGTCTTTATCTCAACAAGGGTTCCACATCTGCAAAGTGTCATATCCATTTCTGCAATCCTTAATTTAGTATGTTGTAAAAGAGTGAGAAATTGACAAATTTATTATAGGGTAGCAGTCTAATACATTAGAGAGAAATAAAAAATAACTTATTTGGAGATTAGTGCTTAAGTGATCAGACGATTTTACCCTTTCCTATTTTGGTAGAAAGTTGTCAATTTTTATTTTGGTGGTCAACTGACGGCCTTTTGGTTGGAAACCGTCCGAAAAGGCCTCACCTGCAACAAATGAAATGTTCGAGGAAAGTCTATTAGTATTTTAAAGGTTTGGGTCTTTTGCTGCAATTTTCCCTAAAACTATCAACAAGTCTCTCATCGACGGCTAACATTTCTCAACGTTTGATCAACGGTGGATATTCATTCATTTCATTCTTATAGACACCGTCGTCGTATAAACCCTAAAATCCATTTTCTCCTCTCCCGATAAACCCTCGAATACTTTCTAGGGTTTTAGATTCAGCCCATCAAAAGGTTAGATTTTCCCTAATTCTTCTTGATTGTTACTATGATATTCAAATTTCATTTTTTTATGAGTTTGGATTTGTTCTATTTAGTGGTTTTTCAGTGGCTATTGTCGGTTTGGTTAGTGGTGATTAATCTTAATGTTTACATTTTTGTTAAGAAATGGGTCTTTTAATATCTGAGAAAGAAAGAATATATATGTGTGTGTGTGTGTGATTTTGTGATATTGGTGTGATTATATCATATATTTTCTTTTAATTGAGAATTTGTGAAAGTTCTATGAGCAAAGGATATGGTTTTTTACGGCCTTGTAATATGGAAATTTGAAAATAAGGTAGATTTTCTATGCACGTGTTTGAGTGAGTAACGGGGTATTGTGCAAGAAATTAGTACTTGTAGATGAAAATATTTATGTGAACAATCTTCTTCTTTTTAAATTAAAAATAAAAGAATGCTCTTTCGAGGAATTATATGTCAATAAGGTGAAAAATAATCTCCAATAAATGTTATTATGTAAGATTTGAGTCTGTTTGTTAATGTAAATATATCGTGCTCTTCTTACTTTATTATTCCTAATCTTCATGGTAGTTGATTCTTTTAGTAGGACATAACTGACAGAGTTTTTGTTCCTGAGAATTCTGAATCTAAAGCAGGGTCGCAGAGGTTCTCTGTATATTGGATTTCTTAGGCAATGTTAACATCCGTCCCATGTTTTAGGTCGGAGCAATGGCCTTCTTTAGAAAAGCTGGTAATATACTAAGCCGAACTGTGAGTAATCACATCAGTCAGGAAATCTCAACATCCAAACCCTCCATCTTTCAAGCAATAAGATGCATGTCAACCTCAAAACTCTTTATTGGAGGTATAATATTCTATTTGTATTTATTATTTTTAAAAATATAGTTGAGTATATCCTTTTGGACATCAGATTAGTATTAACATTCTGCAATTTTGTGGTTTTTACAGGACTCTCATACAGCACAGATGACTCAGGTCTGAGAGAGGCTTTCAGTAAATATGGAGAAGTTGCCGACGGTACTTTAAGCATACCCAGCTTGTTATTGATGATGGTGTGATTGTTTGACATAATTTGTGCCACGGGTTATTGCAGAAAATTTATTAAAAGAATAATTGAACGTACTTAATTTTTCATGCTGTGTGCTTGCTTGTCTTTTGGATGGATAATTAATTGAAATGTAAGCACTTATAATCTTTGAACAAAGTTAAAACAGTTCTCATAAAGGTTTATTGTTGAGATGTATATTTAAATTGTGCTTTTTGTTAGTTCGTAGTCTTGAATATTGCATATTTTCCTATATATAATAATTTCATGAAATATATACACCGTAAAATTATTGTTTTACAGAACACTGTAATGACTGAATTTGTAATGATGCTGATTGGACTTCTTTAAGTGTTTATACAATCCAATTTATATTTGTTGGAACTTGTATATATTGGTATTTTTCTTGAATTCTACTAGTTCTTACATGTTTAGGTGTTTTCTCTTGTTTTTAGCTTATCATTTTATTTCTTTGAACAGTTAAGTTTAGTGAATTACAGTTTCCAATCGTGCATACAAGTTTTTTGACCTTTGCACAGCCTCACGGGCATGAAATTATTCTCAAAGACTTTTGTAAAAGGAAAGGCAACAGTGTTGCTTATAGAACTAGATTGTTGGACTGAATTGTGAATTTTTTGTTGTTGCAGCAATTATTCTAAATGAGTCGTAGAATCTTTAAAATATCTTTCTCTTGTTTACTGGCCAATCATTTATCTGGGGTTGATTATTTGGCCATTACCTTGTTTTGGGCGTAAAGTAGAATAGCAAGTCAAAAAACCTCCTTCAAATAATGCTGAGTGCTGACAAACCTGATATTTCTTGTAGCAAGGGTGATTATTGATCGTGATACTGGCAGATCTCGAGGATTTGGCTTTGTTACATTTTCTACTGTTGAGGATGCATCTGCTGCCATCCAGGCCTTGGATCAACAGGTATCGAATGTTGTATGCTAGATGTCCTTGTGGATTTGGCTTTATTTTTGTTTGGTCATGCATTTTGATTAATATTTTATTGTGACATTCCTTTAGGATCTTCATGGTCGTAGAGTAAGGGTGGCTTATGCAAATGAAAGGACTCGTGGTTATGGAGGTGGTGGAGGCTTCGGAAGTGGCGGCTATGGTGGGAATTATGGTAATGATGGTGGCTTTGGAGGGAACTATGGTAGCGGCGGCGGCGGCGGCGGTGGAGGGAACTATGGAAGTGGTGGCGGTGGATATGGAGGGAACTATGGAAGTGGTGGTGGTGGCTACGGTGGGAACTTTGGTAGTGGCGGCAGTGGTGGAGCTGGCTATGGGGGGAATTTCGAAAATGCTGCAGGTGGTGAAGATGGCTACACTGGTGGCGGCGCAGTAGGTGGTAGTGGCGGTGGCTATGCAAGCAATACTAGTTATGGTGGCCGGAATCTACCTGGCAGTGATGGTCAGAATTTTGGTGTTGCTGGAGGTGGTGGAGGCAGTGACAACCTTTTCACTGACAATAACGTGGGTACTGACAGCAATTTTGTAAGCAGCGAAGTGGGTCAGTTCAAGTTTGATGCCGAAGAAAGCAGAAGCACAGAAGGTGCAGCTGACAGTTTTAGCCAAGATGAGCCTGTGGAAGGAAACTACAGAGATGACGATGATACCCCTAATAATTTTGCTGATAGAAGGGGCTAGTACGGATGCTCTGGGTAATTGCATCTAATGCATTTGATATGAGAAATGAACGTTCTACTATTTTGTGACTATTTTATTTATCGATTGAAGTCCCTCTGAACTGTATGGATTCTTTGATTGCTTTACGGGGAACATAATGCATGTTTATTGTGGTGTTTCAGAACATATTTTTGTGTGCGCATTTATGTATTCTGTTGTTTGTCACTTATATTGTCCATCAAAGGCTTTTTTCGAAGGCATTTGTGGAAATGAGCGAGAATTGGACCCTACCGAAGGCATTTGTAAAATATTTTTCATTGCCATAGAGAATCATATTGTCTGGTCATTGATTTTATGCCGTATTGTGCCAACCTTATGTCTAAACTAATGGTGGGATGTCATTGTCTAGTGAGGTTGCACCCAAATTGTAAGGGATGTCATTGTCTAGTGAGGTTGCACCTAAATTGTAGGGGCTGTCATTTTCAAGTGAGGTTCACCTAAATTGTAGCCTAAAATCTTGTCGCCTGTCCACCAATCTTCGAACATTTGGAATCAAGTTAAAATGGAGATCTTAAGCATGGATTACATGTACATTTTGTTTACCCGAGGGCTTGGCATAGAGCAATATATTGTTTTAGCAATAGTATTGGTTGCTAATCTGTGGAACCATAATCCATTTTACTGATTGCCTATTTGTCTATCCACAGTGAGAATTTTTCTCTACCAAGATAGTAGAATGGAACAGTTTTTTCGCTCCTTGAAAAGGAACCGTTGGCAGGGTAGAGCTCAGCAGAGCGTTCAAGAATAGGGTAGCTGAAAAATGAAGGTACATCTAGAAGTAGCTTCTTGGAAGGTCCCTTTCATCGACTTGAGATGGTAAATAAGGATCTTAGTTGCTAAAGAAAGACACTGCTGCTGTTATTAGTTATTAGGAAGAATATAAATCTTGCTCAAAAACACTTGAGAAAAATAAGTAAAGGCAAGAAATTCTTCCCAAATCTATAACATCCAAATACTCTTTCTATTCTTTTCTTATTTCAATGTCATTCATCAGTTGAAAACAATGCTCTTTGAGCGTTTAAAATTACAGGAGAGCCTTTCCTAGCTTTCTCTACAATTTGCCTTATCAACAGCTTCTCCTTCTCTTCCTCACTGTCGCCATTCTCATCTGTGCTGCAACATATGACGTCGTTTTGATAATTCGATAACAATGGTGGGCTTCCATTAACAAATGAATGTCGAGTGTAATGATTTGAGCCCCCATTAAGAACCTGCTGCCCTTCCGGAAAGAATTCTTGATCATTGCTCTCGTCGAGTCCATATGGTGTGTCCTCTTCATCCGACTCAGTTACCTTTGCAAACTCATCATAAGCCTCATTGTATGCAGCTAGGGCTTCCCCTGATAAATTGATGATCACAGGTTCATCTGTGAATACGTCTTCATAAGATCCTACTCCATTGTTTGAAAACTTGCTCGGATAAGACATATGCTTGGATTCTGCGGATTTGATCTTCCTCTGACTGTTCACAAGTGCAGTCTCGAGCTCCTTGACTCGTTCTTCTAGTTGGGACTGAATGACTTCATGTAACCGTAAACTCAGATCTCTTGGGGAGACTGCATAATGGACTGAGCAGGGGGTTGAGCAACCAGTTCCTTCCCGATCAACATAAGGTTTGTCAAACAAGTTGGCTCTGAACTCCCCCTCTGCAACATCCGCTATGAAATCTTTGTCAACCTGAAATGTGATTCAACCAGGGAAAATAAAATCACGAAACGTTTACTATACTATATTCCATCAAATAATATGGCACCAAACTGTATCCAACAAAGGTCAACTATGGAAACATGAAATAATGAGATTCAACTTTCATGGTCAAATAGGGACTAATGCGTGTCGTAACATTGACAGCAGCCAAATGTTATCACATGTAAGCACATGCTTTATTCTTTTCCTCAAAATTCTTAACATGTCTTTTAAACGAGTCACGAGACAAATATAGATCATTTCAGTAAGGAGTGTGCAAAGACAGTGTTATAGTAAACAAGTGACCCGAAGTAGACACAAGCGTGTATTTTGAAAATAAAACCAATAAAACTTAACCATAGGGTGCAAAATCAAACAAATGAATGGATTCTTCACTTCAAAACTACCATGCAGAAAGAACATGAAAACGGCCATCTTTACAGAGTACTTCTGTGACCCTGAGGAATAAATGGAGAACCCAGAGAAGCTTTATCTTAATACTTGCATCAACCCCATTCCCGATTCCCCACCACAAATAAAAAAGAAAGGAAAGAAATAAAAACTCCACAAGCAGCGGGTGGGGAAATAGGGGAAGATATTTACAACGTCGACTATACACTTCAATACAACAAGCAATCCATTTAATCCTCCTCCAGGCACAAAACTCAATGTGTGTCACATTGTAAGAACCTAAATTCAAGAATGTAGACATTCTCACCAAAAACTAAACCTTAAGAAACTAAATTGAAGAAACCACACTTTCTTGAATTCACAAGCAAGCACGCACAAAATATTTAAATAATAGTAATAAAAATAAAGGGAAAAGGCAATCTTACAATCGAGACAAGAAAGAAATAAGTCTAGAACATTAAAAAGGGAATAGGAAAATTTACTAAAGAACCCCTCTGAATCCTTCGGTGCCTGGTTTACAAACGGTTATAGCAAAGTGAATCGATCGCATTAAATTACTTTCAGGAAGCATCAATAGATTAACAATGTAACATGCAATCATCACTAGCCCAATTGTAATTGCTGGATGCTGAAAGCCAAAGGCATGCGATCATATCATCAAGGCTTTCAAATCATACACATTTATACGAGGAAGGTAATGCACATGCAAACATAAGATGGTACGTAACGTGCTCACCTCAGCTAATATAGATATTTTCTTTTCCAACTTAGATGAACTCAAGTTCAATTCCAACCTCTCCAGCTCAGCTTCAAGCTCCGCTTCAATGTTACTCAAAGATATGTCCTCCACCTTCTGGTCATCATATTCTTCACGACGACACTCTGTTGAATTGTCCAATTTCTGTTCAGGGGAAAATGCATGCACAGTCTCTTTGTAGTAAGACTCACGGTTTATATTCTGTGATTCATAATTTTCTAAAGCAAGCTCTTTCATAGTCAATGAATCTTTCATCTCAAGTTCTTCCTGCAGATCTTGTACCAGGTTCTCAGTCTGCCTTAACAAGGTATTCAGTTTTTCTATTTCCCTTTTATGGGCCAAGAAAGAAGATATTATGCCAATAGAGAATCCAAGATAGAAATTAAGAGCTCCACCAGATGACCCTAATCAAAGGGAAGATGTTAGGCAAGAAACATTTTAGCAGCATGATAAGCAAGCAAGTTTAATTTACCAACCTGTCAGAGCACACAATGGCAAAAGCAAAAAGTTTCCAGAAGAAAAAATTAAAAATGGTAACAGTAGTGTTAAGATATCTTCAATTACAGAAATAAAAAACACACCCGACAAAATAAGCAGTCCATCTAACAGCACCCGACACAAAATTAACTGTCCATCAGACAAGCCATTTGACAGAACTCTCTTCCTTTAATATTTTTGCGATTCAGTAATTAAGTCCCTTTCAAGCCAAATCATGTTTGGAAAAGTTCATGTCATGGTTTAGATTGTTTTTGTTCTGGCCACCAAGCAGTTGTTAATTAAAGAAAATCCACATTTGACCTGGACTCTTAAACCTTACATAAAGAGGAGAGTTTATAATGGTTCAGTTTAAGTAGTTCTTATGAAATTATTAATCTTATATTTTCTATTATATGTGTTGAAATCGGCAGAGATTATATACAGCATTCTTTCAGTAGCTGAAGCACCCATGACACATTATTCCATATAATCATCATCACTGCTATTTTTTTATTTTTTATTTTGTCATTTTATTTATAAATCCTCAATTTCAGCTGAGGACCAAGTGCTGCGAACTTTATTTTTTGAACACTATGAAACATAAAATTCAAGACAGACTAGCAGTTGAGACTAGAAAACTTCATAGAACCTCTTGGTGAAACAAAATGTTGCCTTATTTACTTTCCCCTAGTGATGCAGTATAAGCATAGTTATAAAACCCGGACCGGCCGGGTCTGCCCCAAAACCACCGAACCTAGGGATGGCAATGGGATGGATATGGGACGAGTCGGCCATTCTCACTCCCGTCCCGTCGGGTATGTTTATTTCCTTACCCTATACCCATACCCGGTTAAAGCGGGCGGGGCAGGGCAAGTCCCTTGCCCAATTTATTGCCCAATTTATTTTTTTCTTTATTTTAATTTTTGCTTTTATTTTTTTTGTCTTTAATTAGTAAATATTATTACTTTTTTTTACTAATTTGTTAAAAACAACTTATCTTCTCTTTAAAAATGATGATAAATTTATTATTTTAGTTCGATAAAAAACTTAAATTTGAAATTAATTTTAAACGGGGCGGGTAGCGGGACAGGGACTATGTTTCCCTACCCGCCCCGTACCCACTTCGGAGTAATGACTCTCGCCCTATCCCCGCCCCGTGTACCCGATTAGGCGGGTAATCCCCGCCCCATTCGGGGCTGGGCCCCACTGGTATCGGGTTGAGCGGGTTTTATTGCCATCCCTATGAGTGAACATAGTTCGATTTGGTTGGTTTGTGATAAATTTTCAAACCAAACCACTTAAAGTAGTTTGAAATTTTTTTAAACCAAACCAAACCATTTCAATTTCTAAACTAAACCAATCCAAACCACCTTTTTTTGGTTTGGTTCAGTTTAAAACCACGATTTAATAAAAAAAAAATGTTCATCGAACATGGTAAATCATAAATATTAATCTTATCACATTAAAAAATAAATATTAGTATTATTACGAATATTATAAACAAATGTTCCGCACTTCTAATAATTCAATGCAGCGAAACAATTTGTTCTAATCTCTTAATCAATACTAAAGCCCTGTTTGTTGTAAATTAAAATAAGATTTTTAGTAGACTTTGATAAAAGTTGATGGGAATGTGTGGTTGAAAAGTTATGTGTCCCATAAAATGTGTGGTTAAAATTAATTGTTGACTTTCAGATTTTAATTTGTACCAAACATGGGCTAATTGGTGCAACATCTCAAGTTGCAACACATGATTCGTTCTCTGCATATAGATAAGAATATAACAAATATATTCATTTATTACAATTAAATGGTGTAAAAAAGCTATAAAATAAAGTGAATAGAAAAATCAAATATGATAATACCTTCCACGACTTTTTCTGAATCATCAAATGCTTCTACTTCATCCAAATATTGACGAATCACTATAAGTTCCTTGTTATTGTGTAATTAATTCTTAGTGCAAATCACTGCATCAATCGTCTTTGCACTCAATGAGATCCTAAAGGAATCAAAAATCCGACCACTAGTAGAAAATACAGACTCAGAAGCTCTAGATATTTGAATGGCTAACACATCTTTGACAATTTGGGAGACACTCTTGTACTTATTTTCATTCAATTTCCACCAAATTAATATGTCGAAACCATTATTGGTCAAATCTTCACAACGATCATCATTCTTCTCAACTTGAGCTTCCTAAAAAAGTCTAGCTTTAAAAACTGAGGGAGGGTTCGAAAATTCCCAAAGTAGTTTGTAAAGCACTTTGGCTTCTGGTTGAGTAGCATCCTTAGGTGGGGCTAACGATGGAGTCATCGTTCCCTTATAGAATTCAATTCATATAACCTATGAAGCATGTTTTCAACTTTCTTTAACAACATGTTTGCAATTTGTACATCATAAATAAGTTCAAACCCAATTTTAAGCAATTCCAACTTGCATCTGGGGTCAAGAACTGTTGCTATGAACAACAATTGATTAAACTTTTCAAGATTACCCCAATACTTATTATATTTTCTTCTCATGCTAACTGCAATGGATCCTATCATACTATTGGACTATTTAGCTAATTCTTTCAACTCCCCATGAATTTTACATATTTTTTTGAAAGAAAGTGTTTGACGTTACATATAAAGAGCCACTGACTTTCAATGTCATATCATAAAAAGTCTTCAAGAATCTGACAAATGCTTCAGCTTGGTCCCAATCGGCATGTGTTGGTGGTCCATCTATATTCTTCCCATTAGATCTTTCTTCATCAAAGTACTTTGTATAGTTTGCATCACTTTCCAAAATATCAAATGTTTTTTTAAACTTTATTGTTGCATGTAACATCATGTAGGTGGAATTCCATCTAGTTGATACATCCAAACACAATAAACCTCGAGACTTAATATTTGCATCCTTCCATCTCTCTAGAAATCTTTTTTGTTGCTGGGGAAGATCTAGCATACCGTACATAATTGTGGACAGATGAAATAGGCTAATTTCTTTTATACCATCACAAACTATAAGAATGAGAATGTGAGCACAACACCTCATATGAAGCATTTCTCCCCCAAAAACTAGACCATTCTTCTTCTCTAGAAAACCACTCTTCAATTTCATTATTGCTACGTCATTAGATGAGACATTATCAACTGTCACCCAGAAAATCTTATTAATTTCCCAATCCTGAAGGCAAGATATCAATTCATTTCCTACCATATCACCCTTATGGCTGGGGACTTGGATGAAACTTATGATTTGTTTTTTAAGTCTCCAATCATTGTCAACCCAATGAGCAGTCAAACACAAATAACTTACATTTTGTATAGATGTCCAATAATCAGTAGTCAAACAAACTCAGTGTTTACTCAATTCTTTCCTCAATTTCTTCTTTTCCTCATCGAGAAACAAATGATATATATCCCTAGTAACTGTAATCCTTGAAGGAAAATCAAAAGTTGGAAAAAAGTACCTTGTATAACACCGAAAACATTCATCTTCCACGTGTCAAAAAGGTAACTTGAATAATTGATAGGAATGTAAAACACATATTTTTCCCTCCTTATTTTATGCGCTCATATGACTATTTTATGCCTAAATGTACTTACTATTCTCATATTTTGGTTTAGGTGACAATTCTATGGATATGGCGTAATTCGGAAGAAATAGGTGAAAATGGACCAAAATAGAAGAAAGTGATAGTTTAGGGACTAAAGAACAAATATTCTAAACTTGTAACCTTGTGATGAAGATTCGAGAGTGTTAGAGGTCAATTGGATGAAGAAAGGAATCAAAGGGATGAAATATAGCCAAGACATGATCACACATCAACTTTCAAGCTGAAAAAGGTTGCACCGATTTTCAGCCTCCTATTGAGACCCGATTTTGACATGGAAAACGATTGAATTTGAAGATG
>CAIGRR010098915.1:0-17723 GCA_903798365.1 Fraxinus sp. 1973-6204 | reverse complement strand
TGGTCATCAAATCCAACAATTATGGAAGCGGTTATTAGACGAATTCGACACGCCCCACGATTCAAGCATAGACAGTTAAAAGGCAAGAGTAATGGTAACGGTTATGAGATAACTTCTCCCCAACAAGTTGGTAATTATGAAGAAAGTAGATACGTTTTGAAGTGATTGAGCAGTTCTGAGTAGTTTCATCACTCAGCAGTCACTAAGGGAATATAAAAGGAAATGAAGACATAGAAGAAAGGACCCCAAATCAAAAACTCTCAACAAAAAATATGTAATTTCAATTTCTTAGTTTAACTTTAAAATTCTTTTTTCAGTACTCGTGTGCTTGCGCTCCTTGGAGGCGTTTTGTCTATTTCTGATTGTACATCTTTGCCAATAAATACACCCCTTTTTGAGACTTTGTCTCAAGAGGTTTGTCCTTTATACAATCGTCTGATCCCTTTTAATTGTTAGCTAACAAAAAATACGCGAAATAATTTGAAATAGTGATTGATGGAAAAATATGTAGTTAAAATATATGGAGAATTTTTGAATTTATGTTTAATATTATTTTATTGATGGAACGTGTAGTTGAAATAAAAAAAGAAAAAAAAATGAGAAAGAATGAATGTCAAAGCCAGCAATAATCAAGGAGATAAAAACAAGGGCCCGAGATTACGGGGGTTAGTTCATAGTCTTATTGGTCCGCGCACACTCTACTATTACACACACACACACACAAACACTCACACTTCTAGATAAACTTGCAAGGGAAGGTCAATTCGGTACAACGCTTTCTCTCAAGATTCTGTCCTCTCTCTGCATAAGCAAGAAGAAATAATCTGGGGTTTTCTTTCAACTTCCGGGATTTTTCGAAGTATAGGTTTTTGATGGTTTTTTGAAGAAAAATGGAGGCACAGTTCATAAGTNGGGTTTTCTTTTCAACTTCTGGGATTTTTCGAAGTATAGGTTTTTGATGGTTTTTTGAATAAAAATGGAGGCACAGTTCATAAGTAGACACCACAAGCACCAGCCTAAAGGGAACCAGTGTTCTTCATCTGTTGTCAAGCACATCAAAGCCCCTGTTGATATAGTAATCTTACCTCACTTTGTATATATACGTGTGTGCATTTATTCAGTTGTTTTCGTGTATTGTTAATTAAAGAGTGTTTAATTATGGATTTCGTATGGGTTTTATGATCTTTTTGTGAAGTTGAGTTTTCTTGTTTCTTCTTGACTTTTGTACTTTTTTCGAAGAAGATGAAAATGTGAAGAAAGAAATTACGGATGTGATCCTTTTCAGTTCTTTCATTTTTTCTTCGAAAAATGAGAATTTTCTATTTCATGGGATTGATTTGGTAATCTTGTTGCTGATGTCAAAGTCAATTTTGATCTGCAATCCCTAGCTTGAATTTGAGTTTTAAAGATTCAAGTTTAGTGAATTGCTTCATCTTTATTGCTTCTCTTGAGTTTATGTGTGAAGGAACAGAAAGTTTTGAAAATATCATTGTCTGGTGATATATTTATTTTCAGGTTGCTTAAAAATTAAAGGTCTGGTTGCTGAGTTTTGAGGAAGAGATTGACAACTTATTTTGCTGATGTTCTTTCTGATAATTTCTTTATATGAAACTCTTGTAAATTTAGTTTAGGAAAAATGAGGACCTGAATCGTTTATGAACTTCAAAAAATTTAAAATTGATATTGCTTCTTCCATCTTTTGCGGTTTACTTTTACAGTGTAATACGTGTGTTGGAAGGTGAGGAGCCTAATCATCTCTATTGCATATTTTTTTTCTATCATAGACCGGGTATATTGTGCATTTAGAAGTGTTGGGTGGTCCTGATAGTCCTACTAGTAACCAGATAAAGGATGTATTAGGGGACAGTTTTTGATTGCTATAGAGGCATAAAGAAAAACTTGTATTCTTCTTCTATGAAAAACTACAGCGGATGTAGTTCTTACATTTAGTGTGAACTGCCAAATCTATGTGTGATTTTCTTTTTTATTTTTTATTTTTTTTCTGAATACGATGTCTATTGGAGGTAGGACTTAAGGTTTAATCTATGACAATCCAAAGTCTGACGTGTTAGCTCTTCTAGGTTTGGCTGTTGGTTAGGGGATTTGATCAACCACAGAAGTACAAGCCCTTTATTAGCAGATGCTCCACTCAGGGTGATCTAAAGATTGGAAGTGTTCGAGAAGTGAACGTAAAATCAGGACTTCCTGCCACTACCAGCACCGAGAGGTTGGAACTGCTCGATGACAATGAGCACATTCTCGGGATCAAAATTGTTGGTGGTGATCACAGGCTAAAGGTAGGGATTTTTAGCCATTCACATGTAGTATACTTTTGTTCTTGAGGTAATATTTACATTTAAGAATCAGTGATTTCTGACTCGATTACTTTTGGTGACTACAAGAAATTGGAAGACTAAAGGTGTTTTTAACCTGTTTTGCTTCTCCCTCTGTCTATTTGTTAATGGCCTTAAGTTTAACATTATTATAACTTGAATATCAGCAGTTACATTAATTTCTGGTGGCTCTTCATCTAAAATCATTCTTTTATAGTTTTGATAATTTACAGGTCTTGAATGGTTTTGAACAAATTAAAAGAAGTTATTACTTGGCATTTTTATCCTCTTTCCTTTTATTTATTTGTTTTTCATTTTCTCTAGGAAATCCTTTCTTTATCAGTTAGAAAAGGAACTAATTTGGGATTTCAATCCTCTTTGAATTTATTTCCCTTATTCATTGTGTTTTCTTTATCTTGCCATTTCCATGACTCAACTAGAGCTTAAATAACTATGGGTTTTTTATAAGAACACTTCAAGTGGCTAAACATGTTTGAATATCTTATTTTAAGTAAAAAATAGTTACTTTTCCAAAAGTACATTACCTTATTGTAAAAAAAAAAAAAGGGTAATATTTCAATTTATTTGAGAAGAAATTTTTTTAGCTCGTCTTTCCTTGCAGATAACATCTATCATTTAAACCATGCATTTATTCTGTTGAATTTGTAGAATTACTCTTCAATCATTACTGTTCATCCTGAGATGATTGATGGGAAACACGGAACCTTAGTTATTGAATCCTTTGTGGTGGATGTGCCTGAAGGAAACACTAAAGAAGAGACGTGCTACTTTGTGAATGCTCTGATCAACTGCAACCTCAAGTCTTTGGCTGATGTTTCACAGCGAATGGCAATGCAGGATTCAATTAAACCCATCAACCGATTCTGAACATGCACCAACGGTTGAATTAATAGTCTTTCGGATTAAGCAAACGTTCTATTCTAGCCTCGTACTCCCTTGAACTTAAATGGTCTGTTTTCATTTTGTATTATATAATAGTTTCTCGATATATGGAGTGAGATTGTGTATAATATCCATAACTAGTTCCATGTTAAAGAAGAGTGCTGGATTTCTCTGCTTGGTTTCCAGTGTGTAGGCACCAAATCTTGTATACGAGAATTGTTAGTAAGGGCTATAGACGTCGTGTATATTTTCCCTTGGTGTTGATGCTTATATATATTACCATGTTTCTATACATTACCTATCCCGTTTGCCTACAAGTTGTCTGTAACTTGGCTGTAAGTTCTGTTTTTTGTAATTGTTTATTCCTGCTAAGCAAAAAGGGGAGTATAAAGATCACGTCATGATACAACTTGTCACTGTTGATTGGGAAACATGAGGCGAATAGTGTTAACAGAGCAGAAAAGCTTGAACAGTTCCATCTTCATACAAAAATGTTGAATTTCTACTCTTGAGGATTCATACAAAAATGTTAAATCAACTGTTTTCATTGTTATGATGAATGCATTACCACGTAGAGGTCTTTTGTGGTATTCTATAGCATCTGAATCTGAAATCACAACGAGCGTGAGACAAGATTTCGGGTTTTGTTCAGAAAAAAGGCGTCCAAATGCTGAAGTTACAAACGAAGAGATAGCGAGTTCTTGTGTACAAACGAAGAGATAGCGAGTTCTTGTGCAATCAAGACTGTCATAGCGAAACTATTTCTGCTGGCTAGCAAGGGTTTCCCAACTTTCACCGTTTTCACACCCCCTACATCCATCATATTTTTCGAGATGATCTTCATCATCCTATCTATTTGAAACTTGATACAGGTTCAACAGCAAGAAATTATGTAGCGTTATATGGTTATAGGCATGGATTTATTTAATCCAACAAGACCATCCCAGAATTTAGCATCGGACTCCATTGGCATTATGTTAATTGAAATATCGTGTTTCTTTGAGGTATCAACCTCTTCCAAGAAGAATAAACATACAAGAATAACGTTATATTGTAGGGACGAAGCCCTAATCTGTCTTCTGCTATCAAAATATTCGAAGCCTTCATTAATTAGACCCTCAATCATTAATCTTCTTTCTTCAGCAGGATAAATCTCAAGCTGAAACGCATAAGCACTTTGATAATTTGATGATATCCTCAGATTCCTGTGTAAAACACAGAGAGCCCAAGAATCAGCTAGCCTTCCCGGCTTTACGAATTCTAAACTGCTACAAAATTCACCACTGTAGAAAAATACAAGTTCTTGCATGATTCTACCAGCAGAGATCCAGTCTGAAAATTGTATAAATAAACAAGAACACCATTTTGTATAGACGAGAAATGCATCACAATACACCTAGCAAACAAGCTAAAACATGTACTACATCTGTTCCTATAACCGGGTAATATATTGAACCCACAATGTCCAACACAAATCCATAATGAAGATTTTCTGAGGAATACAGGAGCTGTGAGCAAGAAAATGCGTCTGTTCTTCACATATTACAATCTCGTAAAAATCCAATAATATAAACTGTAAATTATGGCGAATTAATTCCCCTTGTGTTTTAACTTTCGATAACAAATTAAATCTCTACGTATTCACCAGCGTTCTCTTGGCTGGCCATCGGGAAACACAGGATCAAGAACCTTCTCATGGCTCGTATTTGAGCCATTCACTTGTTTCTCTGGTTTGCTCAATTCTAAATCCACAGTTGCATCTTCGTCGCTGAAGTCTGGGGGCATATCATCTTCTTCATCGCTCCAATCGTCGTCATAATCCTCGTCATCATCGTCAAATCCATCGCTTCCCAAATTATCAATGTCTGACCAATCATCTTCATCGGCTTCACCAGTTCTGTCATCCGCCTCCGTATCTGCTGCTGCATCTGAATCAGTATTCGGAACATTTATCCTCGGGAACCGTGGAACATTAACAAGTGCACGGAGCTTCTCCTTAATAAGCAACAACTTGTCCTTTTCTATCAATTGAGAATCACGATATGCTTCGCGGAGGAAAACAGAATCCCTATCCCCTTTCAGAGAAACATAAAACATATCCGGATGCCTTATCAACATCCCCCTAAGCTGTTGAGAAAATCTGAATTCCTCTCGAAAATGGGTTAAATGATCAACAAGTGTTCTCTTCTCGACAGTGAGGCTCAAGATCTCGTGAACAACACCGCAAGCATGCTTTTCTTTCTCCAGAGTACCAGACCTCAATTCTGAAAAATCAGAGTAAGGTGATATATAAGGCATATCTCTAAATTGAGAAATCCTTCTCATCTCGCCTTTCGAAAGATTAAGCCCCTTTGGTAGTTTCACTCTATTGAACCTGGGGGGCCGATCAATAATCAAATCTCTCTCCTCCATCTCTCTTTCCTTATTCTCTTCTTCTTGAAGCTCTGCAGCAGAGACAGCAAGCTCAGGGTCCCAATGAGTCAACTCCAAAGCTGGTCCTCGTTCAGTCACAACAACCTTGAAATACTGTGGGTATCGGTGACAAATAGTGTCACGAAATTCCAATGGAAGTCCAAGATCAGTCTTCAAATGGGCAATCTTCTCCAAAAGAATCCGTTTCTCAATCGACATCATCAACAATTTCCTTAGCTTAATAACCAACAAATCCTCCATTTCATTCCTAACCTTCAATTCCTCGAGATAAAGCCTCTCCGCTTCTGGAGTTAACTTAAACCGAAGCGAATATACCCCTTCTTCCACAATTTCAAACACAGAGGGAAATTTCCTCAACAAAGCAATAAATCGCCTCTTTTTCTGCAGGCCCAAGGCTTTTCTCCACCTACCCAAATCGCGAAGGGCCATAATCCTATTCGGCTGGCTCACTAAAATCTTCCTGATTTTTAAAGCCAACTTGAGCTTCTTATCCTTTTGAATTACATTATCAAAAGGAAGCTCTTTCCTCCTCTTAACAGCACCCGCACTTATTAAAGGAACACGCAGATGGGTTCTCCTCAAATTCCCCAAAGAGACGTTATTTTGCTCAAAAACCAACCTTTGACCCAAAAATGATGTCTTTAAAGAGGAAACTGAACTAGGGTTCTCCAAAAAAAACTTGTCTTTTCGAAGTAAAGGTGATTTATATGAGAGAAAAAACGGTAAAGGGCCAATTGATGGCAAATTTTTATGCGAAGAAATCAGGAATTTAGGTTCCATAATAATCTTGAGTTATTATGAGGAATCACTGGAGAGATGAATAATGTAATACAACAAAGCCAACATTACAGAGCATGATATCTAATACATCTTTATAAGAATAGACTGACCTGAAGTGCTAATTTTAGGGTTCATCGGCTAAAACCCTGTACAGATATTTTATTCCTTATCTGAGTTATCTCCTTCTTGTGTAGATTTGGGAATTAAGAATTGTACCCAAAAGAAATAAAGACAAAAAAAGGGGGGGAAAAGGCAGAAGCACGGTTTCAGCGAATGGATAGGTTTCTTTTTTTCTTTTTTCGTTTTTTTTTTAATGATTCAGTGTTCGAGCTTCGCTTGACTAATTTTGAGGAGTGACGACATTCCCTCTGATTCGCCACCCAGATAAATTCGAATGCGATCACAACTTATACACACTGGAACTGGACATTCGAGAAGCGGTTCTCCTTCTTCTCCTTCCTGTAGACCTCCCTTTACGACATGCAGATAAGACTTTCGGAGGGACGACAAAGTGCACCATAACTTTGTCACCACATGACATCTGGTTTTCAATATAAATGTTGTCTTCCGTTGCCACAAGGATTCGAACACTCAATGTTTCGTAGAGAATTCTCGTACTTTACCATTGCGTCATGTCCGTGAGGTAATGAATATGTTTCTTTTATTCTACTTAGAGATGGAGAGAAAAGAAAATAGTAATACAGTCTAACCATGTTGGAAATAAGAAATTGGCTTATAAGTAACTCTTAAACTTAAAATGATGCTCAAGTCCAATTAATGAGTTCGTGTGATCAAAACTTTAGTACGAGTTTTGTATACAACATTAGATCACTCGTGAACAAGATTTTTAACTTTTATTTTCTTTAATAATCATGTTCAACAATATCTAGTATATAATATTAAAAATATTATAAACAAGTATCAAATTTGCCTTTTTAACTCACGATCTAGATGTCGAAAATTGCACGAATATAGTATGACCTAACTCAATCGTCCAGTTTAGAAGCATTGATTCCCCTTCCCCTTTCCCCACCATTACCATTTGCGACAAGGAAATTTTGTTGATTAAATGAGTAGCAAGTTGTCTAAGAAATACAAAATATATTAAAGTTATCAAGTCAAAGGAAAGGAATAATTGTGGCTAATTTTTTTGAATATTAATTGTTTAAAGAAAATGTGGTTAAAAAGTAGGAAATAATTTTGAATTTATATGTAAAATATTTTATTGTGTGAATATATGATTCGAAATAAATATATAAAAAAAAAAGAGTTTTAAAAGAATGAAAGACAGAGTATCTAAATAAATTTAGTTTAATGATTAAAGATTAATTTTAAAATTCATTTTCACCATACATTTTCAGTAAATTTCTAAAAAAAAAATAAAAAATAAAAAAATCTAGAAAGTTCTTTTTAATGGAACTCAAACATTCCTCTGCTTTAACCGTTAATGGACGTCAGTTAGGTTTCCGTTCTAGTCAGGAACCGAAATAATATAATTTATAAGATTATTATGTAGCTTACGTGCATGAAAGTAACTTAGGTGCATTAATTATTTTAGTTTATAAGGTTATCTTTTTTTAATAATTAATTTCTAATAATGGCCAAGCATTGTCTACCATAGAAGTATGTTGACTATTTTTTTTTTTTTTTTTTAACTAAAATTATTTCGTTCCAATAAACACTTGACTAGACATTGTTTTGATAAAAAAATAATCCGACTAAATTTGATATAGAGGTGAATTTTATTTGCAAAGATATTCATATATAATTTTTTATCATTCAATTCAAACAATACTATATTATGTAGAAATTTCGATAACTACATAATAAGTAAAATGTTTTACAAGATTTTTAGATACACTCGAAATGTATACCGAATATACCTCCTTAATTTGTCAATCCAAATTATTTTCGTAATTATAAGTCGTCATTGAATCGAGCATTTGTCTAGGGAATTCTTTGTCTCTTCTATAAGTGCTTTTGGCGTCGACAAAGTTGCTTCTAAATTTGATAGCAAATATTAACATTAATAATATGTGAATCGAAAATGACATTAACACATGAAAACCTTGACCCTTTATATAAGTAAAGAGTTGTTTGCTCAATGTGAACTTAAAGCATTTTCAATGGTAACGTAAAATTGGGTGTAAATTAATATCTTCAAAATCACTTTTTGCATCCTTATTTACGATTCGATAAATCTAAATCCACATTCTGCTCCAATGAAAAGATCTAAATTCACTTTTTGTCTCGAATATACATCTTTTCTACAATTTGTCGGAAAATGAAATTTGTATTTCTATTCATCTTCATTGGAGAGGTTTTTGATCACTTTATATATTTAAATCTTAATTTAGATTTATTTTACACATCATTGAAGATGCTCAGTGTAACTTTTTTAGTGCTAATAGATCGAAAAAGATACACTTTTTGTGTACGCAATAAATACTGAGCAGTCAACTGCTAAATCAATTAAGTTACTTCAACATCAGCTACTTAACCAATTAGGTTAATGTCAAAATCTAGAAATCGATTTTGAAAATTTTAGGATTACGCCCCTTGTTTGGTACATATTAAAATTTTCATTTTCGTTCTTCTACTCATTTTCAACCACACATTTCTCAATAAAATAATATTTTCTATCGCATTAATAATTTTTTTTTTAAATCACACATTCTCCATCAATCTATTATTTCATAATACATTCTTTCAAAATAATGTGGTTCAAACACGTTGAAAAATGAAAATGGTCCATTTTTCTATCGCATTAATAATTTTTTTTTTAAATCACACATTCTCCATCAATCTATTATTTCATAATACATTCTTTCAAAATAATGTGGTTCAAAAACGTAGAAAAATGAAAATGGTCCATTTATTAGACTATTACTGTAGTCTGCATTACACAACAAAGTTGGACCTCAAGGTACAACCAATTGGAGAGATCCGAATAAAATATCAGCTACACAGAATCCTTTTCGCTCCCAGGCACGATGAAGAAAAAAGTATATCATTTGCATAAACGCCGTGAACTCATAAAACACGCACTAACACTCTTCACTGACTGCACTCTGCAGTAATTCACCTCTCCCCTGCTGTCGCCGCCATCTCCAACCACCGCGAACGGAGGCGGTGCTGAATGCAAACATCTTAAACTAATCGTCCCAAGCGCCGATTTGATCGTCGACTTAGGGTTTTGGCTTGTAATTTATTTTTAATTAATTAGATTTTTTTTTCTATTTTTGGGGTAATTTTAATGGCGTCGGAGGAGGTCAAGACGAGCGAATCGGCGGTGTCAAAGATTGTTAACCTTGCTGAAGAGGCGAAGCATGCCAAAGAAGAAATCAAGCCTACAAAATACCAAGTCTACAGTATCTGCAAGTCTCTCGTTGCTGGTGGAGTAGCCGGAGGCGTGTAAGTTTTTATTTTTCCTGCTAATATTTAAAGAGTTTTTGTGTGTGTGAGTACTATTTTCGTTAGTTTTGTTATTATTGGATCATTTCTTGATGAAGATTAGTAGAAGCGTAAGTAATTGATTTAATTGGTTATGAAAACGAAAATTTGATGCAGCTGGTGTCTCTGGATGTGTGTCAGATTTCTAGTTGCACATATATTCTATGTGTAATTATCACTGTATGCATGCATGCATTAAGAAAGTGTTTAGTATTTTTTTCCAGGATAAGAATTGGTGTTTGTTCAGTGGTTGAATTCGGGATAAATTAGCGACCGATGAAAGGGGAGAAAAATGTCAAATTTTTTATTTAAATTGTGGTGAACAATTGAAAATACAAAAGAAATGTTTGTGTCATGTATGATGGAGCACCATATTTTTTTTCTTTATGAAGGAGAATATTTAAGTTAGAAAAAAAAAGGTTTATCTGAACTTTTTTTTATTTTTTTTTATTTTTTGTTTTTTATCGTATGAAAGTAACTTCTGGGTTGGGGTCTTGGGGATAAGTGAATGGAACATGGAATATATTGTTTGGCTTGGAATAGTTGCTTGTCTTTTAATTCGTAATATGATATGGGCATGACTTCCTTACAAAATATCTATTTGCAGGTCACGAACTGCAGTAGCTCCACTGGAACGACTAAAAATATTGCTACAGGTTAACTTACCTTTTTCCCTCGTAGCTTTTTGGTTCCCCTTCTTTATCTGAACAATGTATAAGCAAAGCCGTGGACTCAAAAAAAATAAAAATAAAATGGCTACTATTATTTGATAAGAATATCATTTGTTTTGATGATATATTTGGGACGAACTACTTTCTCCTGTTTTTTGGTATTTTCATGGCTATATGATTTCCTTCCAATGTACAGGTTCAAAATCCGCATAACATAAAATACAATGGTACCATTCAAGGCTTAAAATATATCTGGAGAACTGAGGGCTTTAGAGGGTTGTTTAAAGGCAATGGCACCAATTGTGCTCGAATAGTCCCAAATTCTGCTGTAAAGTTCTTCAGCTATGAGCAAGCCTCCAAGTATGGTCTTACTAATCAGAGAATCTATTGTAATTTTGTTTATTTCTTTTGTTTGCATATTCTTTTAAGCCGCCTGGTAACTTTGGTGTATTTGCTTCATTATCTATCCATCACTTGTGATATATCTCATGGCATCAACATGCGAATTAACTAGCAATATGGGTATATTTTCTTTGTTCTTAGTTTAAATTAATAAGGACTTTTGATATTTATTTGGCATGAGAACTGTAAATCATTTTTTTTTTTGTTCTTTTGGTATCTTTTCCTAATTGACTGTTTATTTTATGTTGCAACAGGGGTATTTTATATCTGTATCAGCAGCAAACGGGCAATGGTAGGTCTTTGTCGTTCTTTACACGCTTGTGACCTAAATTCTACCGCTGCTTGATTTGTTGAGTGAAAGATCCTTGTCTTTAAAGTTTTGACATCTTTGTTACTAATTTTATTTAAATTTTTTATTTACATTTAGTATCTGTGGGCCAGCAACATCTTTTCTGCTTAGAAAAGAAAAACTCAATCTGTAGATTTTTTGTCTTGTATTCCCACTTTATGTAATTTCCATTGCTGATAAACACTTTCTTATCCGCCAATCTATTCAATGCTGGAATCAGACCTGCCAGTAATGTTGGTGATGATGCTTAATTTTTTCTTGTTTTCATGATACTGATCTAATTCTAACATAATGATGCGAAGAATCAAAATTACCCAGGAAAAAGGATGTGTGAAAATCACAGGAAAACCAGCATTTAGCTAGTTGTGGGAGATTTTTATCCAAATAAGTATATCCTAAGTTGATATTTTAGCTCATTAATTAAAGCTCTTGTATTGATCTTGTGACATTTGGTTGCATAGCTAGCTGACCGTGGAATATATTTGAAACCACCTTTTTAAGAGTCCAAGTTTCTTGCCAATTATTTAGTATTAGGAAGATTAATCGAAAACCACTTTTCTACTGAACAGAAAATATCCATAAATAGCAGGCTTTATTTGTTTCTTCTCATTTTCCTTATATTTTCTACAATTTCTGTTTCTTAATCTTACACAAAGGAATGCTGGTTGTCATTATAAGCATTTTGATTTCAAGCGTAAGAATATGGATTTGAGTTGTGGTCACTCAGGTCGCCTTCGTCACATGGGATGCGTAAACGTGTGTGAACCCTTCCAATGGCCAGATTGAAAGGACAACACGGGGGATGTCTGATATTTTTCGTGCGTTTCAATTTTTTGTGTCAAATTTTTGTTGGTTAATTTTTGTATGGAAGCTTTGGCAAAGCTCAATTATCTGTCCTGAACGTTAATTGTTTTAATTATGAAACGTGAAATTAATGAGGCCATTGAGATATCTGATAATCCAGCTTATTCTGAAAAGAAAATGTTTAGTTGTTCTCCAGATTCTGGTTGAATAGTTCTAGTGTTGCAGTATTTACCTGAACTCAGTAACCAGTTTGATGACCACATTTTCCTTCAAGGTTAGATATGTTGAGAATCCTGAGATGAAGTAAATAAATTTGTCACCACTGATATGGAACCAGCTTAATGAAGTTATTTTTTTGCAAAGACTAGCTTTAATGGTTGATTTGCTTTCATCATTGACTATTCTTATAGCCTTGCATTATCTAATCTAACATATTAGGCTTTTGTTTTCTCGATTTTTTAGTAGTTATATATGTATAAGATTCAAGCAGAGAGATGAGGGTCATGCCATTTAAATTGTTGCATCACGTGTATTTTCTTCCACAGAGGATGCTCAGTTGACTCCTTTATTACGTCTGGGAGCTGGAGCTTGTGCTGGAATAATTGCTATGTCTGCAACATACCCGATGGACATGGTTCGAGGTAGACTAACTGTGCAGGTATTGAGAGTCATCTTAATCATCTTAAAAATTGTCCTCCTTAGAAATCGTGTTGGCTCTCTTTGAGAATAAATGCAGTTTCTGTAGTGTATTCCAGATCATAATGCATATTCCTTTTCTCGTGTTGCAGACAGACAAATCTCCCTATCAGTATAGAGGAATGTTTCATGCTTTGTCAACTGTGCTTCGTGAGGAAGGTTTTCGTGCTCTGTACAAGGGTTGGCTTCCTTCTGTCATTGGAGTCGTAAGTTCAGGAACTATTATAGCTATATAACTGATAGCCATGCCAAGTCTACAACATTTTGCTTCAGTCAACTTACATAACATGATGGGTGTGTTCCCAAGAAGACTAGGAAGAGAACTCTTGATTGTGATTGAGTTACAAATTTTTATGAGTTATAAGCACTTAGCTATCGTGCGATGGGAAATTACTTGTATTGATTTACAGTATGAAAATTGCTCCACCAGTCATATTTAATACTTTTTGAATTTCTGTTATGACTTCAGTAAGATCTATCACTTTTTCATTTGATTTTTCCTTCTAAAGCCCAAACAGCTTTTCTATGGGAAGATTATCCCTGTAAAACCACATAACTCTTCCACCCATATAGGATCTTTTGTGTAGGAGATTCTACATTGTCCAATCTTCTTGTGATAATCATACTTGTAACTGTTCGCAGGTTCCATACGTGGGTCTCAACTTTGCTGTGTATGAATCTCTAAAAGATTGGTTAATTAAATCTAATCAATTTGGGCTTGCTGAAAATAATGAATTGGGCGTGGTAACAAGACTTGCATGTGGGGCCGCAGCAGGTACTGTCGGACAAACTGTTGCATACCCTCTTGATGTTATCCGTAGAAGAATGCAGATGGTGGGATGGAGTCATGCTGCTTCAATTGTCACTGGTGATGGGAGAAGCAAGGCCTCCCTTGAATATACTGGCATGATTGATGCTTTCAGGAAAACTGTTAGGTACGAGGGGTTCAGAGCATTGTACAAGGGTTTGGTCCCCAATTCAGTGAAGGTTAGTCTCGTATTATGGTATTTTTTACTAGTTTTTGTTTAAATGTGCAAATATTGCCACTCAACCTGGAACTTTAATCAGTGCTTCCAAAAATATTAAATTGAGGTTTAATAAAGCTCTGACCACAATAATGATAAACTATTTGGTTAAATATATTAGGAAAACTCCAATACAAATACATAAAAAAAAAAAAATGAATCAGAAATGGACTACTAATTTTCTGACAGAAATTTGAATTTGAGCTAATTGTAGAATGAAATGTATACTTTGTTGAAGGGTGAAATCATTTGGCTGGTGAGTCGCATGTGTTTTGGAGGAGATCTTGACACTAATTTTTTTGTTTTTCGGAAATATTAACATAGTGAAAAAGTTTTACTGAAAGCTAATTAAGAAGGATTTGGCCATTTGCGAGAAGAATATTAATAGATGTGACATAATCCGAGATGGCAGCACATGATTTAATGGAAAAGTTGACCGTGTTTAAAACAGTCCAATGCTGGAATGCCACGTGATATTATGTCAAGGATTGTCACTGGCACAATTGAATAAAGAAATGGGTTCACTTGCAGTTGGAATTGTTAAATAACAAACCCAATCTGCTGTTTCTAGAGTGGCATTTATGGTTTGTATGGAAAGGTGGATTGGATAGTATAACAAGGAAGAAAATAGAGAACGAAGATAAAATTGTGTTCATTGTAAAGTAAGGTCTAATACTACGTGTCAAACATGCACTCAGGGTTCAGACCAATTGTTAACAAATCTATATCAGGTTAATTAGTCCGACATTTTTTAGGGAAAAAAAATTAGGAGTTAAACATTGACTATTGAAGCAAATGTGCCTTTTGTAGATTGACTTGTATAATGTAGTCCATGTTTCATACCGATTAAAATTCATATTTTAATTTAATTCAAAGTCAACAATCAATTTTAACTTCATATTTCATGGGTTTCACAACTTTTCAACCACATATTTCCTCAACTTTTATCAAAATTTACTAAAAATCTTATTTTAATTCCCACCAATCTGGGGTTTAATATTACGACTTTTTGTTCAGGTGGTTCCATCTATTGCTATTGCTTTCGTGACGTATGAACAAGTGAAGGACATCCTTGGTGTTGAGATTAGAATATCCGACTGAGGTGAGGGGTACTTCAATGTTCATTATTCACATGTGATTTTTGTAGGCGGGGTAAGAGAGAGACGATAATGTTGATGCTGCTATCCTCTTTTGCAGAGCGATAAGAAACTATCCAACCTATTTTTAAACGTTCCTCCTGTCTAATGATGCATGTTTTTCTCTTGGGTTTCCGAACCATGATGTCAATAAGAACTATCGAGGAATAGTACAATAAATGCTTTTGCAGGTTGCTGTTAAGTCGTAGAAAGCATAGACAGATGATCTTGAATGTTTTTGTATCGTTTTAATGAACAAAATTACCGAGTTTTAGATGAATCATGGTGTTTAATCAAGTTACGCTCGTCCCTTTCTGTTTTCCATTGATGCATTTTTGTTCATTGTGGTTGATGGAAGCGTTAAAGGATGTGCTTTCCACAACCCGAAGATGCTTGAATCTATATTTCCTTCTCTTTTAAGTATAATGAATTGAACGGAGTATTTTCTGTAGCCTATGTAACAAACGGCAATTCCACAAAATGAAATAACTGCATTATCAAAATTTGCGGTTTATCTCTTCTGTGTGGTTTGCGAGTTACTGCACATGTAGCGATGTTTATTCAGTGCGCATTCACGAGGCTGCGGGTTCATACGTCAACAAAAAAAAATTGTGTTTTTCCATTTATGTTGCACATGATATTGTACATAACCAAACACAAATACAAATACAAACATGACATATTTGGTATGCTAGAGTTAAAATATTCAATAAATTCACTTACACGTCTTACTTTAATTCCATTTAATGTACCAATTATGTGTTCAGTGTACCAAATACGTCAAGAATGCTTGTTTACTTGAGGTGCAACTGATACATCATACACGGATCAATATATCTTCTCAAAACCACATTCTCTTTCTGTGCCTGATTTGGAAATTACAAAGATTTATGTAACTGCTGGGGAAAATAATTTAAGAAAAAGTTTGAAATTATCTGCAATCCCGTATCTTGGTAAAAAACCCTTGAGATTTGACATTCAATGCTTCTAAGGCTCTGTTTGATTGCAACGAATTCTATGAAAAATGTTATATTCGAGGAAAGCGAATTCCACTTTGACCGTTTGATTGTAACTTGGAAATGAAAATTGAATTCTAAGATACAACCACTTTAAGTTGCATTTTCTTTGTTTTCATGAAAAACGAGTTCATGTGGATTTGGTGGATATTTATTTTCCAACTACCATGCAATTGAAATTCCTTTCTATCTTTGCCAATCAAACAGATCCTAAATTCATTTATTTCTGGTCTTCTTGTTCATAAATTCGATACATTATGCTTCTCTTTATGATTTTCATCACTCTTTTCCTAAAGACTTGTATTCTTCCCAGGATAAAGAGAGCGATGAACGAACCAAAAGAAGATTTAACTCTGCACGAACAAGGGTGTCCGTGTTTGTATTGGTGTCAAAATTCCCTTTGCTCCCAATATTCTCATCATCTTCTCATCCATTGTCAGCAACCTTATTCAACACAGATTCTGCCATTTCTTTTGCTGTTATTACAAGCAAAAGCAGCAGTCTTTGGAGATTAGTAGATAAGATTCACAAGAAAGCATGAATTTTCTACTATTCTTTCTGGGCCCAAAAGACAGCTAAAAGGTGCTTTTAAGCAGGGCTAACCGTCTATCAAGTTCAAAAGGAAATCAGGTTTTTGAAAAGATATAAATGACTATTTATTCAATAAATTTAGACAGAAGATCCATGTTTAGTCTAAGCCTGACATGTTCTACTCATAATTAAAATAGGAAAAGAAAGCCGAAATCTATTTACCTTTGATCAACTGTAACTATTAAAAAAATAAAAATAAAAATCTACAGAGAGTTTCTGGTTTCTTCTGTATAAGATCGATAAGAAAAAGAAAGAACTGGATTGATGATATTTGTGTGGAAAGCAGAAAGTACATACGAGCGAATGTATATTTCTTCTGTACATTAGTCCAATAATTAGAGATTAATATGGTTGGCCGTTTAATTTGTTTCTGGCCTGTCTTCAATAATTATTAACAGTAGAAACATTTTCCTTCCTTTTTTATTTTCTAATATTTTATTAACCTTAATATATTATAAGTTCTCAAGAAAACCATACCATTTTTTATGTTAGGCCGTTGATGAAAATATGATGAATATAATTAAACAATTGGGCTTAAACTTTTAGATAAAGTTCGATACTTGGAACTTTTAGAATTGAGTGTCGATGATTTTAAAACCAAGAGATTTATCCGATTTAATATCATTTCAAGCTACCTCACACTTTTAGGGGAGGTAGTTTAATGGAATTAAGTGAAAAGAATCATCAAATCATTCTGTAAGATCATAATGAAAAAACACTTTCATCTTTCTTCTAGATGAATACGATATTGAAATATTTAGCTTACATTTCACGGTAGTGTGTCTACAACTTTATTGTGAATTACTGTATTGGCTAGTGATATACGAAATATACGACAAATGTGGAGTATATCTATTGATTGGTCGATAAATCATCTTTTCGACTCTAAAACTCTCTTCGGACTTTCCTTTTCTTCCCGTACTCTAATGAGTTGGGTTTAGTTCGGACAAGCCTCTTGTTAGATATCATTGCTAAGTTCAATTGCAGACAAAGTGGATTCAAAATTGTTTTTCATTCCTAGAATTACTTGTATTCATGCATACAATTTATAGATTAGAGGAAATTGTTCAGAACATAGATTGTTAACACAAATAGCAGAGTTTGATCCATTTGTTTTTCACGAAAGATAAA
>CAIGRR010098810.1:0-10928 GCA_903798365.1 Fraxinus sp. 1973-6204 | reverse complement strand
TGAGTATTTGTAATTGAATTTTATTGTGTTCTTTTTATCCAACTAGTAATTTGAACAATTTGAGAACCACGTTGACGCTGAGAGTGTAATACTTGTATTGTTTGCTCGTGATAACGAGCACCATAATTTGCATGAAGGATAGATATATAGCCTTGAAATTGTGTGGGCAATGAAAGAATTTTCTCAAGTTTACCGTGTTTTCTTTTAGTTGTTATTTTTCATAGAGATACAAGAAATAGTTTATCAAGAGGAAGTCGAATAATTTAAGAACACTCGACCATCAACTTGGAATGATTATCGTCATAAATATAGGATATTAAGTTAAAGTGAATAAATGATTGGTGAAATGAGAGTTCTAACACTTTTAATCAATTCAAAAAATTTCATGTGAGCCATACTATTTTGAAAATTATTTATGTTCTTTCGTTTTAAATCAAATTAAGAGTACATTGATCATTGTACTTAAATTTTGACATTTCCCACTGTAAACGGCCTTGAGCTTGAACATTTGAAAGCTTTGAGGTTCCAAGTTCTAGAAATTTAAGGTTTGGGACCACATCGTCAAAATGTTCGAAGGTTGGAGACCCCGTGCTGCTTATCCTATAAAGTTCAGTTGCCATGGTGAAACGAATTAAAGTTTGGTGGTTATTGTGATACTAAGTGAAAAATTCGGTGGTCATTATGAAACAAATTAAAGTTTAAAGTATCATATTGACACTAAGTAGAAAGATAAGTAACCATGATGAAATAAAATAAAGTTTAGTGATGATTATGACACTAAGTGGACAATTCAGTGGCCGCGGGTGAAATTAACACAACATCCGTCAATTTATTGACAATATTTAAAAGATGTGAATGTATAAAAAATTCGGTAATGCTAATTGTACATCATTATGTACAAATTAATGATGTGAATTATAATAATTGAATTTATCTTCTTTCATTTTTTTCCCTCTTCAATCCGTAAACAAATTTGTACACAACAAACCACAAATAGCATTATTCTGCCTACAAAACCCTTGAGTATTCCATAATGTTACAATTTAGATCTCGTTTGGTAGATAATAAAATTGGATTAAAATTGAAAAATTAGAAGTTATTGTTGACTTTTATTAGACAAGTGGGACCCAATAACGGTTATATTTTCAATTTTAATTGAATTTTAATCGGTACTAAACGGGCTCTTAATATTCATATTTCACGTTCAATTTGGTTTTATTGATGTATAATAATTAAATAATTTATTTAAGTTTGAAAAGAAAAAGGAAATTATAAAAAATAAAAGGATTAATAGCACAAAACCCCCTAAAAAGTTTCAATTTGCGATATACCCTATACCTATTGAAAATTGCAGAAAACCCCCATGTTTGAAACTTTTTGTGCGAAAAACTTCTCTACCGTCGATATCTATTAAATTTGCCATTAAAAATAGTAAAAAAAATGCTAAAATGAAAAAGGAAAAATTGCAATTTCAGTACCCACACTTTTATTTTTTAACAAATTAAATCCAAATGTTTTATATCTGCTACCTACAATTTCAAATTTTTAAAACTTTATTTTTCACCCTACTCCATTCTATCCCACTTCATCTTCTTCCCCAAAAATCATATTTTTATTTTTCAAATAAAAATCAATCAATTTAAAATAATTAAATCAGAGTATGCTTCTGTGCGTTTGTATATTTTCTGATAATGAAAAATGTATATTTTGTTGTGCCAGTTATTCCTGGCTGTAATAATAATCAGAAAAAAATTTCCGTCATTTTTTTGAGTCATTCTTATTATTCTTTACTTTGTTATACTGAAATTTCCCTTTCCAATGATTTTCCTCCTTTGGTTTGGTGTGTTGGTGATGGGGTGGAGGTGGAGGTGGGAGGAAAAAGAAGAAATTTTATTTTTTGTTTTTTTATCTTTTTTTTTTAATCTTTGATTTAATTATTTCAAATTAATTGATTTTTATGAGGAAAAAAAATGATGTTTGGGGAAGAAGATGAAGTGAGGTAGAATGGAGTAGGGTGAAAGATAAAGTTTTAAAGATTTAGAATTGTACGTGACATATATAAAACATTTACGCCCTGTTTGAGCCAAATTATTATAGAATGAGAATGAAAAATATAGTTGTTATTGAGGTCCACACAAGAGATAGAAAATTTAAATTTAAATGTTGATGTGATGGATAATTGTCATATTTTTTCATTTTAATGAGATAATAAGGTGGTTCAAATGGGGCCTTAGATTTAATTTGTAAAAAAGTAAAAGTTTGGATATTGAAATTGCAATTTTTTCCATTTTAATTAGGGTTGGCCGTGTGTCAGTTCGATTCGGTCCTACTCAGTTCCAAAATTTTCGGGTATTTAATAAATGGAATCGTCGAGTCCAAATATAATTATGGAACTGTTCGGATTCGGTTCGATTCCGTACCATAATTAATTTTTTTAACATTTACAGCAACACTACATAAATATAACATATAACATTTCATTCGTAACTTTCACAAATTAACGTAGCACAATTCAAAAATATATAAATAACTAGTTGTGGAATAACATTAATTCAATGCATACAAATACCAAAAATGGGCTAATGAGCTTTAAAATGATTTTGGCTTTAAAATTAAAATCATGAAATGATCAGATTTATTTAGAAAAAAATAAAATAATTTAATTAATTCAAAAAAAATAAATAAATAAAAAACTATTTAGTTTTGGTTCTTGATCTAGACCCGACCCAAACTCATCAGTTTTCGATTTAGGTACTCGTTCAGGTATTTAACTTATGAAGAACCGTTCGATTCGGTTCGGGAGTTTTGTCCACCCCTAATTTTAATTTTGGTATTTTTTATTGTTTTTAATGGCAAAATTGAGGGATGTTGACGGTAGGGAGATTTTTTGCACAAAAAGTTTCAAATAAGAGGTTTTCTGTGAATTTTAATATGTAGGAGGGTATATTGCAAATTGATACGTTTTTGAAAAGGTTTTTTTGCTGTTAATTAAAATTTAAAAAAACTTTTTTTTAGGGGGAACTGCCCTTTTATTTTCTCGAACTCCAATTGATGATAAATATCTTCGTAATGTCACGCCGTCAATTAAAAGCATCAGTACACATTCTTAAACCCTCTTGTACCACACCCAACCATCCTGCTATTCATAACAAATCTCACCTACTTGGAAGATCGAGATTGGAACCGAGTTNTTTCTCGAACTCCAATTGATGATAAATATCTTCGTAATGTCACGCCGTCAATTAAAAGCATCAGTACACATTCTTAAACCCTCTTGTACCACACCCAACCATCCTGCTATTCATAACAAATCTCACCTACTTGGAAGATCGAGATTGGAACCGAGTTAGGATGAAGATTCAGTGCAACGCCTGTGGGGTGGCGGAGGCGGTTTTACTGTGTTGCGCCGACGAGGCGGCGCTGTGCAGGTATTGTGATCAGAAGGTGCACGGTGCCAACAAACTCGCCAGTAAGCACCAGAGAATTCTTCTCACTAACTCTTCCAGTCAGATGCCAAAGTGTGACATCTGTCAGGTAATAAATATTTTGTATTTTCTTTAGTTAGTAATATTATATTTTGGGGATATGGTGATCTGTGTGACTTAACTTGGAATATACCAATCATAAGGGGACAATTTTATTTTTTTTTAATCTATTTTTTGTTTCATGTGGCTCCAAAGTCCAAAGCCAATATTATGAACTTATGATGGATATGCTTTATTATTTTAATGCTTTTTGCAAAGGTGTCCAGATTTTTATTTAGTTTACTTTTAATTTTTTTGTACCAAAAGGCAAGGTTTTGCTTGTATCCTTATCTTTTTGTTCACTAGTACTAAACGAGCTTATAGCATTAGCATGTATTCAAGGTGAGGTCTATCGGTATATGTAATTCGTTGATGGCATAATTTTGAAGTAGTGGTACTTTGAAATCTGAAGGTTTTAGGCTAGGAAGAATTAAGATAGCATACATATCTTTTGGTAATTAGTAGCAGGATAACTAAGGATAATAATGGAGTTACCACTGAGGATTGGGTTGTTCTGAAAGTGATTGTTTAAGCCTTTTACCCAAGCCCAATTATCAGTAAGGACGGTGGGATAGAAGAGAAAGAAATACACAGGATTAGAGCGGGGTAGATGAAATGAAGCAGGGTTAGGGAATTGTATCTGAGAGGAAGATTTTATTAAGGTAAAATGATAAGTCCTAGTGAAATTGATTGCTCCAGTTATGATCTAAGTGTGGGGGCTGTTAATGGTCAAGATGTTCATAAGATTAAATGCTGTGGAAATCGGATGCTAAGATGGATGTGCAAGACTCATATTACTTAGATGGATAAGATTAGAAATGAGAACACTTTATTTGAATTTCAGAATTTCCGCGTTTGACATCAGATCACTCAAATGAAAGATTCAAATAAGCTACACCTCCATCTACATGACTACATTGTAAGGTGCGATTGACCAAACTGCAAATTATTTTCGTCTTGGAGCTTTTATAGAGGGTGATTTCTGATTGATAATGTGGCCTATGTTATGTTTATTCACAGAGCTGTTAAGTATGTCGGTTTCATCTCAGTCATACAAAACTCGTAGATATATTTAGGCATCAAACTATCTTTTCCAAGCATTTGATTTTTCATGTCATTATCTTGTGTCAGATCTGCGGAAATACTCCAAAAGTTTCCCTAACGTTACCTGGACATTGTACCATTTAGCTCTTGAAGTGTTTGATTATCTCTAATTTGGTAACTACAAAAGGTTTTCATGGTTGGGAAATTTAATTTTTAAAGGAAGATTATTTTGTTTTATTTCTTCTTACTGGATACCAGATATGTGGGCTTTCAATTTGAGCTTCACCATCTTAATCTTGTTCGCTTGTGGTAATATTTTTAGACAGAACCCAAAAGTGTCATTTCCCTATTAGGGATTTAACATCCTTCCTACCTTTTTGCAGGATACATTTGGTTATTTCTTTTGCCTAGAGGATCGAGCTTTACTTTGCAGGAAGTGTGATGTTGCTATACACACAGCAAACCCCTTGGTGTCTGCTCACAAAAGGTTTTTACTTACCGGAGTTAAGGTAGGCCTTGAAGCTGCCGAACCTAGTCCATCAGTGTCCCTGGGTAAGTCCCTATGTAATGAGAAAACCTCAGAAACAGAGCCTCGTCCACTTCAAAAGCGAACCACCCCTGTGTCATCGCCTGGTCAACGTGTCAAAGCTTTACCTCTCCAAGCCAATGGTGGCGAGGGTTTTATGTCGTCATATGTACCTTCTACTGGAGGTTCAGTAACTGGAGTTTCCCAGTGGCAGTTAGATGATTTTCTTGGTGATTTCAATCAGAACTATAGTTTCATGGATAATGACTCATCCAAGGTATGACGCGAGTTGTAAATTCCATCAATTTATGTTGGTCATCTTTTAATTTTCACTGGCTTTGATTTTCTCTTTCCAAATATTCCGTAAACATGAAGTTCACATCCTGGGCACGGACGGTAAAGCCCTAAGGGTTTTTTTGGTTAATCTTCAATTAGGATTGTATTTATCATGCCTAACTAAGATTTGAAAATTTTGAAAGATAATCTAGTCATCAACAAAAGGGATTTGATCCCTCAATAGAAACAACTCATACAATGGATTAGCAATCAAATGCATTAGTCCATGCAGCCATCTCCCCCATTGGAAAAACTAATTGATACATTACACATTATGTAAGGAGTTTCTCCATTCTATCGTATGGGCATATACAAATCAGGAAATTCTTTATCTAAAGAAGGGGTCAAGCTAGCCTACAGGAAAAAAAGAAAGAAGAAAAAATGTCAGTGCAACAATTTCGAGATTGGGTTGAAGTCCTCTCTATCCATCCAGCTCCTCTACCAAGAGGAAAAACTATAAATAACTAAATAGAGAAAAAAGAAATGCATGCAACCCTTCCCTGTGGATTTGTGCCCATGCACCTGCACACGTGTTGTCCAATTTCATATGAAGCTGCATTTACTCGTTTAAATTCCATGAACTTGATTTCCAGCTCGAGGCAAGGTTGAAAACTGGAAAAAATCATTTAGCTCATGTATATGGGTTGATTTTTAAGTATCACTTCTGCAAGTTAGTGGTGGAGCTGGTGTGGTTAAGGATTTTGATCGGCGATAATTTTAAATGGTTGTCTAGTATAGGCTTGCTTTGGCACTAAATCTTGGTGCTGTGATAGGAACACTACAATAAATTATCCTCTGAATACGCAGTTGATTTATTTTATGAAAAGACCAGTCACAACCATTCAAATTTGAGATATGGTCTGATTACCTTGGGGCTGGAGTGGGGACAGACGAAGGTGTATATTCTTTGTCTCCTTGGTAAATTGCTTTTGAGTTGTGAAGCAGAAGTGGAGAATGAACTACCAAAAATTGTGACGAATTATTGATGTACTGCCGATTTATTGGTGTATTTCCTTCTGTGGAACAATATTGTTTATACTTCATCAATTTCTGAAGCATTAAACACTTCAGTTGCAATTGTTTTGTTAATGTTCACCAACTTTATTTTATGTCTTCTATATCGATAATCCTATCAGGCTGATAGCGGGAGGCTAGGATCAGATCGCTCCTCGAGTTTGCAAGCCGCAGTTGGAGAATTGGATGGTGATGAGTGTTTTGGGCAGGCGCCAGATGCATTTTTTACTGTGCCACAGATCCTTTCTCCACCTACATCATCGGTGCTTTACTGGTCTAAAAACTACCAGAAGCCATCTGATTCCGCTGTATTTGTGCCTGACATGAGTTCTCCCTTGCGAAACTTCCAACACCATCCTCAGTTGCATGGTAATAACTCAAAACGGAGAAGGCAATTCTGAATCATGCTCCAAGCGTTTTACCCGTGCAATGGTTAGGATCCGTGCCTTGTCGTGCTTGGTTTGTTTGAGCAGTTAGATGTGGGGGAGCATATACTTCTCTGTTGTATGTAGGTTTGTTTCATTGTGCTAATGTTCCATTGTCCTCTCTCTTGTATGTAGGTTTGTTTTTATTTTACTACCGTTCCATTGTCATCAAAACAAAGAAAATGTAGCTCCTTTAACTTTGATATTTGAAGTTGGATGTTCTAAATTAACCGAATCTTCCTTTTCAATTTGCGTTCAAATCGACCGACTGGAGAGCGCATTGAAGATTATTATCATATAATGGAGATGTCTCCCTCTGTTGCTTGTATGTGACATGCCACTCTAAAACAGAAACAAAACAAAACATATAATACAGGGTATGACGATGAAAATTGATAATTTACCCTGCGAATGACCCTGCTAGATATGTAACATTGGGCTTCAAGAAATGGAATTCACAGATGACGATATCTGATGTTACACTAGGAGAGTTAAAGAATCATCAAATCATGCAACGTTTTTCGAATGACAAACGGAGAATCTGAGAGTGAGTGCACATTTGTATCCTTTGCTCTTCCTTTTTCCTTTTTTGATATTTATAGATTCTTCAGCATTGACAAACATGATGCAGCCAGGAGATTGTGTTAGCAGACTAATTTTGTAAACTATGCATGCCAACTTTGGAGAACTATTTGCTGGATGAGGACTGCTAAAATGCTTCCCATAGATATATTGATGACATTAACGACATCGTTGTTGAGCTGCAAATCAAGAAAGAGAATGAGAGGGTGAAATAAGAAAGCACGAGTTAAGACGGTAATTAGACATGCTCAATTCACTTGCAAGCAAGCTTACACACAGGAGAAAGGAAGATATGTTTGCTCAACCATGAAAGGTGACGGTGATTAAGCTCACATGAACCAAAATTATGGCATTCATCTTTAAATTAATCACTAACCCATTGGAATCCTTCTTTCTCTTGGAGGGCAGCACCTATAATACTCTCACCAAGGTTAGCAATCTGGGCAGCAACAACGCATATGATGGCTTCGAGAGCGTTTATCTGTTGCAGCGTAGTTTCTTGATTAGCCATGTGCAAAGTTGTAGTTGAAATGTGTTCCAAGCATATATAATCTTTCACAACAAAAGGAAAGTGTCTCATTTCAATCATTCATCTAGCCCCAATCGTCTTTGTATACTTGCACAATTCTATTGATTTATTTTTATTAGGTTTGTTATAAATGTTATAACGAAAGCAAACGTAGAATTACAAAACTAAGAAAACATGGAGGAACTGACCAATCCTTCTTGAAAATAATTTGATAAGAGGGAGAGCAAATACTACCTCACCCATTAGACAACCAATAGAAGCAAGAAGCATACAAGCTAGAAATCCAGCGAGAGTTCCCTCAACGCTAACTGCCCCTTCCGTTCCCCTTGGAACTATCTTGAATGTTGTGACTAAATAACTGCAAAGACAATAATATTATTCGAGTTAACTAAATCAAAACACTAGCTCTGGCTAGGACAATAACCATTCAAGACAAAACTGTTGTAATCAAAAGACAGTTCTTCCATTTTGTGGGAGCCGAGTAAAAGGGAAACAAAGAGTATCGCTATAAGAATCAAGAATGGAGTAAATTTCTGCATAAGAATGGCAGATGGGACTATTGAAGTATGAGTAGTACTGACGTCGTTTTGCCATACGCCTTCCCTATCTCACTTGAGACTGTATCACTTAGTTTCGTACAGAAACTGGCAACAAATCCAAGTTCCCAAAGGCGAGCAAATGCCTCACCACCAATCCCATTGATGGACAGGAAAGCACAAAAACAGCCAGCGGCACTCGAACCAATCACACTTCCTGGCCCTCTTCTTCCTTTCCTCTTCTCCGCAACCCCTTGCGCTTCCTTTTGAGCCATTTTCACCTTCGTCGCTGCTGTGCCCTGGCAATTTTCCCAATTAATCGATTGGCATTTCTAACTAAAAAAAATACTCAAAATTTCTGAAATCCAGAACTTTAGCCATTTTTCATTATCTTCGCTTTCTTTGTTTAAGCATCCACCAAAACCAAAATAATATTTCTTCCTTTCTTTCAACAGATCAATTCACTCAACATTATGATCATACAGTACTGTACAACATTGATCATACAAGTGCATTCAATCAAAAACAATTTATTACTTCCAAATTCCAATACCTATTTATCAAAATTAATAAAGATACAAAATAGATCAAGAAAAATTCAGCTTACAATGACAAAGTAGGTAGCCACGAGAAGGAACCCAGAAGGGCCAAAAGCCCGCCAAGTGAGAGTACCAAGCAAGAAAGCAGCCCCAATGCCGGAAAGAGACAATCCAGATACCAGAAGAGGAGAGCCCAGAAGAAAGATCACAAGATTGCTGAAGATGGCAGATTGCCACGTGGGCGGCGATGATTGGACCAGCTGAATGGCCTGTTGCATCAGGCTTGGATCAAGATCAGTGCCTGCTGCTTGGGTTTGAGTTCTAACTGACATTTTATTCTTTAATTTGAGGGAGGGTTTGGGTTTAGGGTTTGAAATTGAGGGGAAAATGAGGGATTTTGAAATGGAGTTTTGGAATTTGGGAAGAAAATGCGAGAGCTTTGGGGAGAGAGAGATTGGAGTTGACTGAAAAGTTGCCATTTTTAAAGTTCAGCAGGACTTTGCTTTTGTGAGGAAGAAACCTCTCTTTTGGAAGGCAAATTTGTTAGTACGATAATAAATTGAACCATATTTTTCTAGAAAAAATAAGTTCATCATGATCCATGTTAAGTACAAAATTTGATGACACGGTAGACAAAGAAATGGACGAAATAATATTTTGGTAAGTTAGTGATTATTGGAATAAATTTTTAAATTCATAATTAAGATATTTAACTCCAAAATGTTTGACGAAACTTGAAACCATTCAAAAAAGAATAAATTAAGAGCCTGTTTGGTAACAATTAAAATTCAATTAAAATTGAAAATATGACCGTTATTGGATTCCACCCGTCTAATAAAAGTCAACAATAACGGTTAGTTTTTCAATTTTAATTCGANCCTGTTTGGTAACAATTAAAATTCAATTAAAATTGAAAATATGACCGTTATTGGATTCCACCCGTCTAATAAAAGTCAACAATAACGGTTAGTTTTTCAATTTTAATTCGATTTTAATCTCTACCAAACAGGCTCTAAATAAAATATTTTGTAGAATTTAAGAAAATTTTGTAAAATTCTAACTATAAGTTGATTTTATGCTTTAAGTAGTAATAATTATTTTTATAAAATAACATTTACTAATTTAACTCTTTTATGAGGAAAAAAAATTAATTACAAAATTATTTCAAGAATTTTAAAGTTTTTACCTACCGAAAAATGTTAAATCTTTGAAAGTTTCGACTGAAAATTTACTCTTAACGTTTTAACTCATTCACAAAGTTTTCATACATTTTCATTCTAAACGCTTTATTAATTTTTGATATATATATATATTTTTTAAGATACCCAGGTTCCCAACTTACACCAGACTAAATCCTGGACCACTAGCCACCGAACCCTCAATAACTGGCGGAGATAAACCCTCAGTATGTGGGTCATACTATTCCATAACTAGAGATGGAAATAGAATAACATGTATGCTTGCATATTTTTCTTGAACCGGTTGCAATCGGAATGATTGTGTGATTGTATTTCTTTCTTCATCGCTAGTAGTTTGCGACGATTTGTTATAATGAAAATTGCTCTTTTTTGTTTCATAAAAATAGTAATTTATTTTCATGTGTAATTTCCTGTTTGTTTCCACTTTTAAGCAGAATTTTTATCGTTGCTACAATAAATGAGCTGCAATAGGTGACCACTTTGTGTCCTAGAAGGCCCCACTTTTTTTTAAAAAAGGGTAAAAAAATCATTTTCTTTTTGAAATTATCATTTAAATGCATTCAAAGTGTTTCAATTTTCAATGTATGAAAACAATAAAATAATTTAAATAAAACATAAATAAATGTAATAAATATTTTTTGGGAGTAGTAAAATTACGTGTTAAATATAAAGAG
>CAIGRR010098780.1:0-13041 GCA_903798365.1 Fraxinus sp. 1973-6204 | reverse complement strand
GATGGAGAATGTGTGGTTGAAAAAGAAGGAAAAGTTATTGATGTGATGGAAAATATTATTTTATTTAAGAATGTGTGGTTGAAAATGAGTAGAAGAATGAAAATGAAAATTTTAATGTGTAACAAACAGGGGCTAAGTTGGGTGACGGTCATATATACATTACGTAACTAGCGCATTGTAAGGTACCCACTCAACAAGTTGAGCATCTAACTAAAACTCGTCCAAACTAAGTTGGATGAATTACACATAATTTTCGATGCAAACTAGAGATGACAAGAAGATACCCTCGTCGACCTTAATGGTTTTGATTAGTTACAAACCATAATGTTATCTTAAATAAACAAACTGATACACTTAGGAATTTAGGATCTGCCATAGTTGTCCCTTCCAGATGCACAAGCAGGCTTTCGAGGTGGTAGTTGCTGGTGCGGTGTTCTCTGCACAATGATTTATATTCGAGTTCGTTAATTTTTATCGTTCAATTAATAGCGAATAAATACCTTTAAATACTTATTTCGACGGTACGTTACGCCCGAAACTTTTGAATTCTTTTGAAGAAGTAGGAGAGGGGTAGGGTTTTTAATGGGTTGGATTGGTTTAAATAGATTTAAATCTGAACCGACCCGACCCAACCCAAAATTTTTTATACCAATTTGAAACTCGATCCAACCCGTTTTTATTTTAAAACAACCCAACCTGACCCGATGCGGGTTGGGTTGAGTCGATTTTGCGATTTTCGATTTTTGGGCCCAGCCCTACCCAAAAGTCAGGAAAAAGCTTGCTTTTAAGAGTCTTAACCATTAGTACGTAATTTTAGATATTTAATTATTATCTTAACCAAAGAAATAAAATTATATTACCTCTAATTTTGGTTGTAATGTCTCTATAGCCACCATTGATTGTTGGTCAACTCCTGCCCCTTGCTGATAATTTAAACCAAGTGTTATACATAAATGGGTGTATAAGCCCCAGTTTGATCCACATTCTTGAAAAATGCATTCTTCTTTCATTCATTTTCAATCACACATTCGTCAATAAAATAATATTACGCACAAATCCAAAATTTTTCCTTATTTTTTAACCACATATTTTCCATCACATCAGTTGAAAAAATGCATTCTTTTCTCCACGATGTGTATCAAACACATCCTTAATATTTATAGAGTTTTGAGTCTATATCAACATTCAAATTGTAATTAGTGAGAGAATATATATATATATATATATATATTTTATTTTCATTGAGTCGGTAAAATGTGTATTTGCTAATATTTATGAAAGGCCTATTTCTATTGAGTATATATGTAATTTTATTAAGAGTTTGTTTGTTCCAACTTAATAGAAGAAATAGAGCCGTTGGAACAGTATTTAAGCCTACAATTTTTGACCATTTGTGTTTTGTGGGATCCACCAAGTTTGAAAAAATCGGTTCTATTTTTTCTACTAAAGAGGAAATAAGTTCCACAAAAAAATGCTAAAATGCCTTTTGGAGTTAATACCTTGCATAGAGCCCAATCTGCCGAGTCAAAGAAGGCACGTTCATGATCCTACATACATGCATTAAACCGTTATGGATAGTAAAATGTATAAGATTTTAACTTTGACTTCATTTTCGTATGTTCCAACATCATAAACTGTTTAATTTAAATCGAGAATAATCAGTCACGAGTATAGAGGCGTCATGTCGACTTAATAATTTGTGGACTATTCTGGAAAAAATTGAAAAACAGACCACGTGAACAAAGTTAAACTAGGCGTGAGTTAGACGGGCTTGGACTAACATGCTCGTTTTGACACCACTATATCATCCAAAAAAAAAAAAAAGAATATTTTACTTACCTTTGAGATTAGAGGTTTCTTTTTTGGCATTATGCCTGCATATTTCTTATCAATTGAAGCAACCTGTCGTAGAAAATTCAAACAAGATATTCAAATGGTTAAATTAAATAATAATTTTGAGAAAAAAAAAGTGTGTTTAAAAACCTTAATTCTCTCCCAAAGTAAGTAACCTAACAAATCAAGTTGTAATTGACTACTTTAATTCTAATGAGCAAAATTAATTTCAGCTTCATGGCTAACTCGGATAGACTTGCATTTTAAATGTATTTCCACTAAGATACTTCATCGATTGACCCAAGAAAATTCTCAAATTTAATTGTTTCATAATTGTTATTCGATATTTTACTTTAGTACTGAAAAATAAGTTACGTAATTTTACAATTCTACAATCGATTCGATTTAACCTCATTGATTTGATGGCCAACGTCATGAAAGATGGAAAGAGATAGATCGAAATCATAAAATTAATGCAACATTTATAATCTTATTAGTTCTAGAGTAAATAAACACAATCTTGTACAGAAAATAAAGTTGTAAATATTCTCAAGACGCGTAAGAATATCACGAGGGTCGATACTGCAGCACGTATGCTCATGCGTGCACACAGTCATCGATTTGTTTCCTTAATTATTAACTTATATATGTGTTAGCAATTGCTCTCTAGATAAAATCGAACATTTTATGAAAAATAAATTTAATATCTCGAAATAGTTTGGAATGGATAGACTAGTCTAAATTTTAAATGATGAGACTCAAAGTGATCAAAACCTTGGAATTTATGCAAGAATTTGTACAATTCTATTATAAGTTTCTATGGACATCAATCAATGGCTTATATTTTCTAAATTATAAGTGATATGAGGAAAAAAAAACTGAAAGTTAAAATCTCGTAATGAACAAGACTAAATACTTTATCGTCTATGTTACCTAATGAACCATGATTCATTTTAAGGAATACCTTGTTGTCTGAGGAGGATGCACTATACCCTTCACTTCTGTTGTAATCTGCCATCTAATCACCCTGTCATATTACTCAAAGTCAGTACCATATGCATAGAATAAAGATTTACATATAACACACACACACACACACACACAGATAACAGAAGGAAATGCAGTTGAAGAGCCTGTGAAATGGCTTAGACATATGGACTGAATATTTTATGAAAGAGTTAAGATAGCATTGCAAGAGGAAAAAAATGTTAAGAAATCAAATAATTAGGCAAAAGAAAATTCGAAACGAGTGAAATAAAATTTCAGAAATAGAAATTGCACAGAAAATCTGATATTACCTTGAGTGGAAGAAACTAAAGAAGCAAGCAAAGTAGGAGAGGAATAGGTAGAAGAGAAGGAAGAAAAAGATTTATATTGGGAGGTGGAAGTTTGAAGAGTTGAGTAAGAAGGTAAAACAAGAATATTTATATACATAGCCCCAACAAGTTAATGCTAACAAACTAGAAAAGGTTGGTTGGGGAGTGGGGGGGTAGAAGTTTAAAGCGAGTTGGCTTGAGCTACTTTTGGAGTGGTCGCTTGCACTTTTCTACATGGTCGATCCAAGCGAACATGTGCACAAAATTGTGAGTCGAGTATACCACTAGACCCAACTCGTCATTTTACAAATTTTAGATCGATTGATTTGAACTTCACTTATGTTTCAACCGTTCAATTTATCGAGAATTTACTCACTTTGCAAATAAGGAGTAAAAGATTTTGCTTCTTTTAATACATTCTTTAGTTAAGTAGTCACGAGGAAGTTATCATGCCTTACAAGACGTACACAAATAACACGGGGTGTTCAACTTATCAAATGACTCGACCCAAATTCACACCTTTATAATCGGAATTGGTCTTCTCAAGATTATTCGTAAATTAATATTTTGGTATAGTCGTAAATGCAAATCAACATTTCTTGGGACCCTTGGCTCAAGGCCTAATTATTCTACACACTGATTCGCGTTTTAACCATCACCTTCTTCCATACTATACGTGGTTTTTTTTTTAAAAAAAAAATTAAGATTGCATTATACACGGTTTTTATTTATTTAGGCCATGTGATACTATTTATTATGCACATTTTAATATATGATGAAAATACTAAAAAAATAGAGTTTTTTCCCCTTAAATTGAATGGTGCAAGTATAGAACTATATTATATGTGTGTATTGTTTGTTAGATTATGTTGCAGAAATCTAAATTCAATTTTATCAAAGTGAGTTCATGTTGAGAAAATTGGGTTTTATTAGTTGGTTTGATCAACTTTTGATCAATTATTTTAGTTGGTCATATTAGTTGGACAAAAGATTTCTTTGGCCGAGGGTGTTCTACTCCACGAATAGATTAATGTAATGTATTTATTTTCTCAAAACCAATTTAGGGTGAATGAGAAATTAAAGCCAAAAGATGATCACTTGAAATTGAAATAAATTTAAATAAAAATTGGTGAAAAATTGAAAAAATGTCAATCTCACGTATAAAAGCCAGAAGAGTATAACTCACTTTATATTGTTTAAGTTTGAGACTTGGGTTTGGGTCCTAAGAGGTACCAATAATTTTTGAAAGAGAGAGAACTTACATACTAGTAGGTTGAGCCGAAGATCACATGCACGAGCCGCCGTCACTGTACATTCGATTGGTCAGCTTGGCACGACACGGTCATGGATTTGGGCCAAGTTGATATAAATTCTTTGGTAAAATAATATTTGAATTATATTATTTTATAATTATTTAAAATAATAATATATCTAATTTATATTATTTTTCCCTGATTTTTCTGTGTGCAACACGTGTTTTCTTCTAGAAGATGGCGGTTGATAGTTAAATTGTCCGTCCAAACTGTTTGTGTCTGTTGAAGACACAACTTTTCGATTGTTGTGTGTTTTGGAAACAACCTTTTAACTTCAATAAATAGGTCCCCATACCCCAGTTTTCATTCATTCCAAAATCAATTCTGATTTTATTCTTCTTCCAAAATTATTCATTCGTTTCTACATTATTCATATTTTGCAATTCAGTCTCGAAAGTTATTTTTGTGCAATTTAGTCCTCAAATTTGTTAGAGAGAGAGATCAAAACGTGAGTATGTTCGTCAGGTCTTGTAATTTTGAGTACTACTATTACAAGTCGAGGTCGTGTATCTTAGAAGACGAGTGTCGGAATACCGTCAGCACCAATGCGGGACATTATCGTCTGAAGGAGAAAGAGTCGAACTCTTGCCTCGACCATTAAGATTTTATATCGTTCATTTTTGAATGACGTTATTCTGCCCAAATCAATTCACGGTGAAATAATTATTTGCCAACAATCTTAAGACGATAATGACAAGTAATATTACATCGTCGTACCCCCTAACGATGCTTACGGGGATAAACTAGAAAAATTTACGGGAGTGAATTTTAAGAGATGGTAACAGAAAATGTTGTTTTATCTCACGACTCTGAATTTGGCAAAATTCCTGAGTGAAGATGTTCCAACTGTTAGGAGAGGAAAGAGATTCTAAAAAAGGAGCAGCATTCGATGTATGGAGTCATAGTGACTTCTTGTGCAGAAACTACATTCTCAATTGCCTTGGCAACACTCTATACATCATATACAGTTCGGTCAAGATAGCTAAATTATTATTGGAGTCATTGGAAAAGAAATATAAAACGGAAGATGCCGAATTGAAGAAACTCGTTGTAGGTAAATTTTTGGACTTCAAAATGGTAAATTCTAAAATAGTAATGAATTAAGTTCAAGAGCTACAAATCATCCTGCACGATACACATGCAGAAGGTATGAAACTCTCTGAGTCATTTCAGGTTGCTGCGATTATCGAAAAATTACCATCATTTCAGGTTGCTACGATTATCGAAAAATTACGACAAATGTGGAAAGATTTTAAGAACTACCTGAAACATGCTTGCGTAAAGAAATGAGATCTGAAGATCTGATTGTAAAATTAAGAATTAGGAAGATAACCGAAATTCTGAAAAGAAATCTGGAAAGCTACAAATGAAGACTAAAGTTAATTTGGTGAAGCCAAATACTAGTTAGAAAAGAAAGCACTCGGATAATGACAAGCAAAAGAGCAAGACCAAGAAATTCAAAGGAGATTGCTATAACTGTGGTAAACCTATTCACATTGCAAATGACCGTCGATATAAAAAGCAAAACAAAAATGAACAAGTATACTTGACCGAGAAAGACAAATTGTCTAACGGTGTGTCTGAATTAATGCTCTCAGTTGTTGTATTTGAAGCAAACATGGTGGACAATCCGAGAGAATGGTTCGTAGATACTGTTGCTATTCTTCACGTTTGTGCTGATAAGGAGATGTTTTCATCTTACACTCATATCAATGGACGACAACTATTCACGAGCAACTCGAAAACATCAAAAGTTGTTGGTCTAGGTAAATCAATGCTGAAGATGACATCAGTGAAAGAAATAACACACATCAATGTGCTGAATGTTTCCGATATTTGCAAAAATTTGGTATCTGGAGCTTTGTTAAGCAATAATGGGTTTAGGCTAATATTTGGGTCTGACAAGTTTGTACTCACCAAAAATGACATGTTTGTAGGCAAGGGGCACTCAACCAATGGCCTATTCAAAATGAATGTAATGCTTGTACTCCATAATTTTGATATTAATAAAAATAAATCTTCTGCTTATTTGATTGAGTCTACTAACTTATGGCATGATAGGTTAGAACATGTAAATGTTACTACTTTACGCAAATTAGTAAGTTTAGATTTTTTTTTGTCTTCTATATCATTTGATCAAAATCATCGATGCAAAACATGTGTAGTGCGAAACATGTGTAGATGTTAAATTAGCTAAAACACCGTTTCATTCAATTGAAAGGAACTCGAATCCTCTTGAACTAATTCACAGTGATATTTGTGATTTAAAGTTTGTGCAAATTAGAGGAGGTAAAAAAGTATTTTGTTACCTTTATATATGATTGCACAAGGCACTGTTATGTCTATTTGCTAAGGAGCAAAGACGTGGTTTTAGAAGCATTTAAACAGTCCAAGAATAAGGTTAAGAATCAACTAAGTAAACGAATAAAAGTTGTTCGTAGTGACAAAGGTGTGGAATAAGGAGCACCGTTTGAAGAATTTTGTTCAGATTCTAGGATTATTCATTAAATTATAGCTCCTTATTCACCTCATCCGAACGGTATTGCGAAATGCAAAAATCGTACTCCGAAAGAAATGATGAACGCTATGTTAATTAGTTCTGGTTTACCTCAAAATTTGTAGGGGGAAACAATTCTCTCAGATAACCACATTTTAAATAAATTATCACACAAAAGTTGGAACGAAACTCTTTACGAGTTATGGAAATGTCATAAACCTTCGTACAAATAGTTAAAGTTTGGGGGTGTTTGGCTAAGGAAGAAATATCAAAGCCAAAATAAGTTAAAATAGGGCCTAAAATCATTGATTGCATATTCGTTGGATATGCTAATAACATTAGTGTTTATCGATTCCTCGTACATAAGTCTGACATTTTGGATGTACATGAAAAATACTATAATTGAATCTAGGAATACTGTATTTTTTGAGGATAAGTTTCCTTGTAAAGATAGGAAAGAGATAAGTTCGCTAAAATGAACTTATGATATTGCAATTGATAATTACCAAAGTGATGAAGAATCAAGATAAAGCAAAATGACAAAAACATCTATATTTTTTGGTCCTGACTTTTTAACTTATTTGTTAGAAAATGAACCTAGAACATTCAATGAAACAATGTCTAGTCCAGAAGTTCCATTCAGAAAAGAGGATATCAATAGTGAAATTGATTCTATGAATAATCATACCTGGGAGTTGGTATATCTCCCACATGTAACAAACTGTTATGATGTAAATGGATTTTCAAAAGAAAATTAAAGATTGATGAATCATTATTAAATATAAGGCCAGATTGGTAGCTAAATGATTCAAACAAAAGAATGCCTTGATTTTTTCGATACATACTCACTTATGACAAAGGTAACATCAATTAAAGTATTAATTGCAATCGCAGTATTGCATAATTTGGAAATCCATCAGATGGACGTCAAAATAGCTTTCTTAAATAGTAAGTTAGAAGAATAAATCTATATGGAACAACTTGAATGGTTCATTGTCCCTGGACATGAGAAAAAAGTGTGTAGGCTCGTTAAGTCGTTTTATGGACTACAGCAAGCGCCAAAACAATGACATGCAAAATTTGTTAAGATTAACGAGTGTGATAAATGTGTTTATATTAAAACTACAGCTAATACATATGTAATCGTATGTCTATATGTTGATGACATGCTAATTATGGATAATAATTGTGATATCATAACAAATACCAAAAAAATGTTGACAAAATATTTTGACATGAAAGATATGTGTATTTCGGATGTAATATTAGGAATTAAAATTCTTAAAACATCTGAGGGCTTGTTATATCTCAATCTCATTATATTGAGACTGTACTTAAGAAGTTTCGTATATATGATGAAAGTCCGGTTAAAACACCGGTAGACTTAAGTCTACATTTGGCCAAACATAAAGGCGAACCTGTATCTCAATTAGAGTACTATCGGATAATAAGCAGTCATATGTATATTACCAATTGTACGCATCCTGATATTGCATATGTAGTGAACAAGCTTAGTAGATATACAAGTAACCCAAATAATGATCATTGAAAGGTACTGGTAAAGGTTCTTAGATATCTACGATACACCCAAAATATTAGATTAGATTATACTAGATATACAGCTGTATTATAAGGATATAGTGATGCTAATTGGATATTAGATACAAAAAAACTCAAAATCCACTAGTCAGAAGGAACCGAAATGACTTTAAAAATTTTTAGAGGATATTCCATGTTGGCCTAAACATGTGCCTATAATTAGTATGCATTGTGATAGTCAGAAGGCTATCGATAGAGCATAAAGTAGTATGTATAATGGTAAGTCTCGACATATTTGTTGAAAACATAATACAATTAAGCAGTTAATCTCAAATGGTGTTATTTCCATTGATTATGTAGAGTTTAGAGGAAATCTTGCGAATCCGCTTACCAAATGCTTACCAAGAAATCAAGTATACTGTCTATCAAGGGGAATGGGCTTAAAGCCTACTATGCAAGAATTTTTGTAATGGTAACCCAACATTGCTGATTGGGGATCCCAAAATCTTAGTTCAATGGGACAACTGAGTTATGAAAATTCAAAGAAGCACTTCAGAGTTAACTCCTATCCATTCCTACGATAAGAAAGTGTTATCTCTAGAAAAGTTTTATGTTAAGTTATACTTTTAATGATTCCTATATCTTGTACTATTTAAGTGGGATATGGCAGGTACTCTTAATAGGAGATCACCTATATAAGTGTGAAGTGGGGCCGCATCAATGAGAATTGCTCGAGGTTACAATTCTCTAAACACTTATGAANTGGCAGGTACTCTTAATAGGAGATCACCTATATAAATGTGAAGTGTGATCGCTTCTATGAGAATGTTTCAAAGACTTGAATTCTCTAAAACACTTATGAAATCCAAGAATTGTCCAGGGCTAAAATGAATACAACATTGAGAACTTGAAAATGTTAAGAAGATTGTTGTGTTGATACTATTTTATTGGCTTACACCAACGGTTGACATTTCAAGACACCGTGTTCACTAATTAGCCAAGTAAATCTGATGGTATTATACTACGGAAGGTTCCAACCTGTAAGGTACCTATTCGGATTCGATAACATTCCGTCTAATCTCTCTATAGGGTCTGCATAGTCTATTGCATTAATTTACATTCATGTAGGAGATTGTTGAGAAAATTTGCTTTTATTAGTTGGTTTGACCAACTTTTGACCAATTATTTTAGTGGGTCTCGTTAGTTAGACAAAAGATTTCTTTAGTCGAGTGTTTTACTCCATGAGTAGATTAATATAGTGTGTTTATTTTTTCAAAACCAATTTAGTGTGGATGAGAAATTAAGGTCAAAAGATGACCACTTGAAATTGAAATAAATAGAAATAAAAATTGGTGAAAAATTAGAAAATTGTCAATCCCACATAGGAAAGTTAGAAGAGTATAAACCACTTTATATTGCTCAAATTTGGAACTTGGATTTGGGCCCCGAGGGATAATAGTCTTTGAAAGGAAAAGAACCTACATGCAAGTAGGTTAAGCCGAAAAATCCTGCTGGCTTGGCTCTGCTCGATACGAGCACGGGTCGTGGGTCTGACTTAGACTTGGGCCAAGTTGATATAAATTTTTTGTTAAAATAATATTTAAATTATATTATTTTATTATTATTTAAAATAATGATATATTTAATTTATATTATTTTTCCTCGAATTCTCGGTGCGTGACGTGTGTTTTCTTCTAGACGATGGCGGTTGACAGTTAAACTGTCTATCCAAACGGTTTGTGTCTGTTGAATACACAACTTTTTGGATGTTGTGCCTTTTGGACATAACCTTTCAACTTCTATAAATAGGTTCCCATACCCTGATTTTCATTCATTCCAAAATCAATTCTAATTTTATTCTTCTTCCAAAATTATTCATTCGTCCCTGCATTATTCATATTTTGCAATTCAGTCTCGAAAGTTATTTTCGTGCATTTTAATCCACAAATTTCTTAGAGAGATCAAATTGTGAGTAGGTTTGTCGGGTTTTGTAATTTGGAGTGTTACTATTACAAGTCGAGGTCGTTGTATCTTGGGAAACGAGTGTCGAAATACCGTCAGCACCAGTGCGGGGCATTATCGTCTTAAGGAGAAAAAGTCGAACTCTTGCCTCAACCAATTACATTTTCTATCGTTCATTTTTGCACGACGTTATTCTGCCCAAATCAATTCACGGTGATATAAGGATTGCCAACAGTTCAACAATATAACTCATTTTCATTTCACCTTTTTCAATTTTCAAATCCAATGTTATAAATAATATTTTATGTCACCTAATTTGATGATCAAATGTCGAGTTCCAATCGTATAAATCTTAAAATCAATTCAAAGATATCGAGGCGAAACAACATAATTCATATCAACTTTTTCAATAAATATCAAATACACTTTCGTAAAATTATAACAAAAACTTATAGTTATAACTACAAAGCATATATGACTTTTCCTATCCTAAATTAATCCGTTAGTAATGGAAACTTGATTACATCCCTAGAAGCAATGAGAGAAATCGAATGTTCAATATCATCACCAATATGAAGATTATGTTGTACGCTATGCTTGAATGCTTGTGCGCATCAATGTCAATCATAACTCTCTTTTGACCCTCACTAGTACGTGAACTTTCTCGAACGCAACCAACTGTTTCTTTGGTGCTTGTTTTTTGGTCGGCAGTGTTTGAAACACCATCAATGTGTGAGTTTCGTCCACATCTCCCATGTTTTCCACATCAATGTGTAGACTCGAAATGAGTGAGTCACACACATAACTCTCTTTTGACCCTCACTAGTACGTGAACTTTCTCGAATGCAATCAACTATTTCTCTGGTGCTTGTTTTTTGGTCGGCAGTGCTTGAAACACCATCAATGTGTGAGTTTCGTCCATATCTTCCATGTTTTCCACACAATGTGTACACTCGAAATGAGTGAGTCACACTGTGTGTGACCCTTACACCATGGCTTAGCATGGTAGAATTTTTGGATGTTTTTAAGGTTGTAAGATGAATTGAAATTGTGGTTGCGGCATGGGCCTGAAGCTCGTGTAACTCAACCTATATCCATTTGGGAATACAAATGGGCCTTTTGTAAAATCTGTAGGTCCGACCCGGATAGCCTCTTGATGGACCTGCTCTCATGTCCATTGTTGACATTGGTACCTTAGATACGTAATCTTGTGGATACCATGTGTTAGGTAACTTTCCTACTAAAATGTAACATATATGAGAGAGGTTAGTCGTAATTCAATTTTACGAGCATAGAGCATGCTTAATAGGGAGCATTGATTTGTCCAGATGTCCATGATGAATATTATATATATACACGGAAAATGGAGAACGAGAGGAAGAAATTTACGGCGCTGGGAGTAAAAGATAAGGGGAGGAAAGAGAAAAGAAAAAAAGAGTAGGAAAAAACGTACAGGAAAGAGAAGAAAGGCAGCTGGAGTTTTGAAAAGAAAAGGTAGATTACACATACACGGCCAGAAATTGGACAAACACAGGAAAGAGAGAGAGAGAGAGACAAAAAAAGACAAGAAAGCTGGTTGTCCTCCCCAGTCAAGTAGCATCTCTCCAAAAAAGAAGAGAAAAAGAAGGGAAAAGAAGAAGAAGACCGCATGCACGAGTAGTTTCACGTTTCGTCAACTTTTGGTGATATCATTTCACTTTTACGTTTTTATTTTTATTTTCACAGTATGAATAACTAATTTTCATATTAAAGAAAACAATGTAGTCGACTTGTAATCCTTTATTTTCTATTCAAGATTTTTGTGATTTATTTATTTATGTGTTGATTTTATTATGAGTTTAATACATCAAATTAAGTGATCAATAATTTGATGATTATGTGAGTCTCCTACGAATCGAGAGGTGAGTTTGAAATTTAGACCATATAGTAAAATTCGAAAAATTAGTATAACGTGTAGAGATACATATACTAATTATTGCAGCCATATATAATATGAATTCTTAGAGCTAGTGTTTCGTTTAACTAAGGTTGATTCATATAGAGAAATGTAATTGAATTAGTTAAATAAACTCAATGAAAACTCGAGAGGGGTAAATTGAATACAATAGAAAAATTCGACCAAACACTCCATTATGTTATGAATCTTGAATTAAAAATTAAGGTGATCAATAGTTGAAATTATTATACCCTAATATTCATCACATATATGAATCTTCAATCATCCATTGTTTGCAATCTTTTTATATTTTCAATTAGTTAAAAGTAGTTAGGAAAAATAATCACAACCATCGATCATAACTAATGACTTGCTTTTGTCAAATAGGAGTTAGAAAAATTAGATTAAATCCCAAAGTATAATTTTTGTGGGAATGATATGCAGACTCAAAGGTCCACTATACTACTTATTACGATATCGTTCACTTGCGATATAAAAAAATGTAACAAATATGTACGCGGATTGATTGTTCCGAACGAGTTATTGGCGATGACAGTTTCTCCTGCTCGACTAGATACAAGTTCTTGTCGATGTCCTAGCAAGAAATGATAGGACCACTGCTCTTTGATCAAAGTAGGGCATAAT
>CAIGRR010098773.1:0-10712 GCA_903798365.1 Fraxinus sp. 1973-6204 | reverse complement strand
TTATGACTGAAACCAATAGGCATATGCCATCATCATCTTCATGGTGACAAGCAAAATTGAACAGATGAATCCTTCCTCGGAACTTGTTTACAGTGGATGGCCTCGATTCTGCAAGTGATTTTTCCAGTGATGGCTTCTTGGCTGAAGCGAGTTTAGTTGATGTCTCGCCTAACGCAAATGAGTTTTCTATTTACGCATGAACAAGAATCTTTCTCATCAGCAGTCTCTTTACTAAATTGTCCACTTCCTCGTAGGCGTTTATCATTTCTTTATATCCAGTTACAAAAAGCTATTTCTGAAACATTTCAGGAGCCCTTCGAATAAGAAGACTACCAATAGAATCAAGATAGAACAGAGTTCAGAGAATACATTCTCCGTATCAGTGGTGAAATACTTTCTCAAACTTGGTAATTTACTTGAGACAAGTTGAAGAAACAGCCTTAAACCTTAGCCGTGTATGCCTCAGCAAGTGAAGAATTAAGGTCTTCTCGAGATTGGGATCTCCTACTTTGTAGACGCATCTGACTTCTGTGAGGGGTCCAGGAGGAACCCACGTTACCACTGTCAAATTGCATCTGTCTTAAGTTGCCTGAAGAATAACTATGTGCTACACTGCTAGACGATGAATAGAAGGAAGATTCAATGAGCTGGATGCCAATGCTGCTGAAACCAGGTCCAGTATCATACGGTCTTCGCTGAGTTTCTGCAATTGTTGGACTTAATGGTGTTTTAACTCTTCCGTCCCCTGAATCATGATAAACATTTTATATACAAAACTAGTAAATCAAGCCTTGAGAAAGAATGGAATTAGGAGCACTTTTTGCTAAGCTTATAAAGTTTGCTAATAATTTTTTAATCAAATAAATTTTCTATTGGTCAAAGTTGGAAATAAGTTACAATTTGACAGTAAAATAAGTCACTTTCAAAATAAGTAACTTTTTAACATATAAGTAAGAAAAAAGTATCATATCCAAACATGTTTCGAAACCAAAAGGTGAACTTTACATCTTAAGCATAACCCAATATGCTCTACGTCCAGGAAGAGGAATTACCAGTATTTATAGGACTCCAATGCTGAAACTGGAAAGGAGATGAAATATTGAGAACTGATGTAGATGCCACACTGTTTTGCCAGCGAAGTGGGAGATATGGCCTTCGAAAGAACTTTGACAGCCCATTGCCAACGCAAGACAATGCACAGACAAGGGCAAACACTGAAGCAAATAAAATGGCATAAAGAAGAAATGTATTTATCTTCATCTGGAATATGTCGTATCTATGAAACTCTGCCCTGTTTGGAAATGCCTTTCCGGCTTCCAACAAAGCAACCCTGAGTGTCCAAGTAATACTTCCAGAACCAATAATCACCTCCCTATCAGTAATGTGCAATCCTTCTCTCAGTAGGAGCACAACATACGGTGCCCTGAAGCAGTACTGTTCTATAAAAGGCTGAGGTACAACACTTTTTTTGGCGACATCCCAAGTTTTTTCACAAAATTGCTGACCCTTCTCTAAAATGTTGTCTAGTGCAGCATCAGGAGTCAAGTTGAAAAAACGGTACACAACATAGAAGCCAGACATAGCGTAGAACTGTCCAAAAGGACGAGGTAGATTGTCTGCAAGTGCACATGGCTGCAACTCACAATCAATTCCCGGACTATGATCCGACCATTCAGACAGATTAACAGCAACTTTTGCTAGCGCATTACATTCTTGCCAGTTTGGGGTCCCAACAAGCTGAACCGGGATCCCAGCTTTTGCTGCTTTACCCAATATTTCTCCTTGAGCAGGACTTCCACCTTCTTCGTGGACAAAAGCACAATGTGAACACGTGAATTTCTCTTTGTAACCATACTGCAAACATGGATGTTTAATTTCAACGTTTCCACTAACTAGATCTGCATTAGTTATGTCAGGATGCCTCTTCAAAAGATAAGCTACAGATTTGTCAAATGCATCATTAAGCCCATATCCTGATAGAGAATAGGCAGTGAGATGATGGTTAACCGGGCCGATTCTCAGCTTTAAGCTAGTTTCGTCATGAGCAGCTTCTTTGCCCTCAAAAGTAACCTGTAATGATGAGCCACCTAGGTCAAGGGCACCAAATGTTTCTTTTTTGGGTGTAGCCCCCAATACACCCATGTGATAATTTAAAGCAATCCATCCATAATATGCTTCCTCCACGCCAGTTATAATCTTAACCCACTCTCTCTTGCACAAAAAAGGCGAACTCTTCAAAATTGACAAAGCATTATTAAGAAGCCATTCTGAGTCAGAATTTGGCAGCCGACGAACTCCAGCTGTAGCATAAAGAATGAGGGAAGTAGTCTTATGTGATTTCTTAGGAATTTGTCTCTCAGCCCATTGAACGAGGGGTTTTATTGCACCTCTCAGCCCAGATATATTATGCACCAGTTTGTCAAACCCAGGCTCAGTTTCCATTCTATTGTAAGCCCGTCCTCTCAAGGAACCAGATTTTCTGTGGAAATCTTCGGGCAATGATTTTAATAAGATCGGAAGACTGTGATCATTGTTACGATTAACAGAAGCCTGATATAAGTAAACACGGGTCCCAGTGCTTCCACAATCAAGCACTACATAGAACTTGGATGGACCTTGAGACCAGCTAGAATAAAGAAATTGCACAGCAAAAGAAAGACAAGCAAATAATAATAAACAGAGAAGAATACAGATAACTCGAATCCACTTATTTTGCCTGGAAGGAATAACTAATGATGCCTTCTCCTTAGAAAAGCTCAATCCTCCATTTTCATTCTGCAAGGGATTTGAAGGCATTTCATGACTTGAACTCCTCTCTATTCCAGGGCTAAGGTCACCTGCTTCTGGATCGAGTCGACCATAAGTAGACAAATCTTGAAGGGATGAGGAGAGTCTCAAACTAGTCTTTTTCTCTGGGCTGGAATAGGTATAACCATGAAGAGAACCTCGAACAGGAAGAAATCCAGGCAATTTATTTGAAAGAGCAGAAGACTTTGGGGCTGACAAACGAGCTGCTGCAGAAGAAACAATTTCTGCAAATTTACTGAATACCATGTTTGCAGAAACTTACATCTGGAGCGGAAAATAATTTTTCATCCCAGTAATTTTTACCCCTTAATCACAAGCTATCACGGATTAGAAAATGGAGTGCCATTTTTGAAAGCATTGTCTGCAAAAACTAGTTTCAGTGACGAAAATGACTCCTGCAGAACCAGCACGATAAGATTAGCCACTTAATATAATGGCAGGAAAGCTAAAAGATTTGTTAGCCATCAATGACAGCACCAATTATAGCCACTGCTACTTGTGAGATAACAAAAAATGAAGTTTTTTCAGCCGAAAAACTACAAGAAAATAAAAGCCACTGCTGGTGGATGAAAGAACAAAAATGAAGCTTTATTGAACAGAGACCACATACTGTAGTTAGTACCATGAATAGAATGCAGACATTTGATCAATCACAGACATTATGTGCAGAGGTTAACTATTGGCCCTTCTTGAAGTTGAATGAGATCATTGCCTCCCACCTCCATAAGGTCTTAGTCAAAGTATTTCAACTCACTCAATAAAGTTCATAGTATTTCAAAGAAGAAAACTGATATGTAATCAAAATTTCTTCAGCACAAGCATAACTACAAAAGCTAGTGTTATCTAATACAAGTTATTTGATGATCTCATTATAGTTGACGGCATCAAAATAATCTTAGATTCAGATAGAATTCTGTAATTAATTACAATTTTCTAAAACATAGTTGCATCTACAATCATATAAAAATAGTAATTCTCTGTGTCACTGTCAAGCAAATAAGTAGCAATAAATATTTTCTGTGATCCTATAATAATTGAAAAAAATGCAATTTCTAATCTTGGTACTTTAACGGTTGGTTTCTATAAACCGAGAGCTTCAGATAAGCCCTAACTCTTCTCCAAAGGATCGTGTGAATCCAATCATAATTTCTACTGCACTATTAAGTATATCTTTCCATAAGTATCTCCCGTCAAATGTCAAAGCCAAACTAGAGGGCATTGGGTTCCATTCTGCACAAAAATTAGGGAGGCAACATAACAACTACCAAATTGATGAAATTGGATATCTCTATCAAATCATTGAAGATACAAAATCACCAAACAAGAAGAAATTTTTTTTAAATCATTAATCTCACGGTTAAGGATGTTCATTTGCTATAATGATGACAGTCAGAGTTCATCTACTTTAGTCCATGGATTGGTTCAAGAAGATTTGGATCCTTTTTGAAATAGAATCTTCGATCCCAATTAAAGTTGGAAGTAGTTATACAATCAGTATTTCAAGAAAAAATCAACTAGAAAGACACAATTGGATAAAACAATTTTTCTTCTAGAATTCAGGATTTCCTTGCCCAATTCAAATACATCAACACTCAAAGATAATGACTCAAACTAATATCAAGGAAAAGATCCTGTTTCAAGTAAGAAAATTTAAAATGCATTTCATGGTAGACTTGGTGGCTTTTATGAGGACTACTTCCCAATCGAGTCATTAATCTGGCAGAAGAGACTGCCAAGCTATTCATTTCATTCTCACCCGTAATTTGATCCAGAATTATACTCATCAAGATAACATTTTTCACTCCATTCCCATTTGGAGATTTGTCTTTAATTTTATCTTTGCAATCGCAATCAAACAGAAATTTGAAATTTTTTCCCATCGTTCTCCTAAACTCATTTACATTTTGTTTACCCAGCAAAGATCAGATAAACAGCCAAATATTCAGTGTATATGAACTCAAAATTGGAGATCACTAAATCATCAACCCACCACACATTCCAGAAAATTTTATCCAGATAAATGAAAAGATCAAACAATTAAACATAGATAGATTCATGAAAACAAAAACACGCTTCAGGACAAACAAATTTTTTCTTACCGACAGATCGTTGGAAGATAGAATAGTGTAAAAATTGTCTTGTTCCGAGACTCGCACTTTTGTCCAAGATGCTATTTGTTCTCGCCAAGTTTAAACATTTTCTCCTCGTTTGTTATAATTTTTTACTCAAGTAGAAAAGTCAGTTTTAAGCTGTATAAAGTTTGTTAGATTATCTCCAAGAAATTCTTTATTAGAGCTTTTGGCGACAATTTAAAAGAACATTTTGGTGATAATGGAGAATAGGTTGAACAACAAAATCGTTAAATGGTTCGAATAGAAATCACTTGTTCAAAATTATTGGTTTGGATCTATTTACATCCGTCAATGTTTTAGTTTTGATCGAAGTTTGGTTTAGGTTTCAACTTTGCAAACATTTTCAAACCGTCAAATTACTTACAAAAATAAATATATTAATTTAAATTTTATTCAACCTAATTAAAAAGAGACGTTAATATTAGACCCAATCCAATTAAATTAAACACCAAACTCAATTAGATAATTATCCATCCCAACTTTAGACACATGGCCTGAATCGCTGTACTTGAGATAGTTTTGTAACTCCTAGGTTTTCTCCCTCTTTCAAACTATAACAACAGCGGAATGTGAATTTCTACTCTATATATATTTATATATTAGTTTATATATTTTGATTCAAAGTTTATACAGAGGGGGTCATTTGTTTATTTTTTGCATTAATTTCTTTCGTACATTAAGTTTCAATAACAATAATAATAAAAAAAAAGGTTTTGTTGTTATCCTGAGATGAAAATTGATGTTGCTTTTGATTTTAGATTGATGCTGCACAACCCGTTAAAGAAGTTTTGGAGGCAGTCAAATTTTTTTAAACCCTATTTAGGGATGGCAAAAAAGCTCGACGGCTCCGACTAGGTTATACCGAGCTGAAGCTTGAGCCGGCCCTTAAAAAAAATTAAAATTAAATTTTTTTAAAGGCAGCTCGTTGCAGGCTGTTGCCTTTGCGCCTTTATATTTTCAAAAAAAAAAAAACACAAACAAAAAACCTGAGCCTGGCTCGGCCCATTTTTTTGGTCGGGCTTTGCTCGGCTCAACTCGAGCCCAAAAAAGCTCGAGCCGAGTCCGAGTTTTTTTTTCTCAGGCTCGATTCGGTTCAGTTCGTTGACATAGCTAACCCTATTATCTAACAAGGTAAAGCTCGATTTTAATGGGATACAAAATTGGGAAGAGAGAATTACACTAGATGTCAATTTTTGACTATGTAATTACCAAGATGTCAATTTTTGACTATGTAATTACTAAAATGTCACCCTTTTAAAGTTGTTGCAAGATTGTCAATTTTGGACAATTTTGCCCATCTGCATAATTTAAATACCTTATATGTCTAGCATTAATTGAGATTTGGCTATACTTAAAATTTGTACAAAATGTCAGTAATATAGTACATTTGGAGTTAAAAAAACCAAAAAAAAAAAAGATGAAATGGACGAAAACATGAAGAAATTAACTCACTCCACTCACCAATCTACCGCCCAGACGAGAAGAACACAATTCCTTCAGGGAGCTCCCCTCACATTCGAAGCGTTGGAAACAACATTGCCGTTGACGATCACTTCGAAAACATCCACCGCCCAAAACACACCAAACCAACCTTGAACTCACTTTTCTTACGAATTCGATTCGCCGAAAAAAGAAGAAGTCCTCAACTGTCGCCCTCACCGAATTTGCCGTTGACCACCACCGGAAAAACGACTGTAATTTCTGATACGCATTTATATTTTGGTAGAACCCATTTCGGTTTGTTGTGTAATGTCTCTGATAAATGGTTTTCTGGGATTTTAGATTAGCATTATACTTATTTTGTTGTTACATTGATTCAATATGTTGAGCTGCAATAAAAATGTTACATGAGCTAGTTTGATTGTTAATGGATGTGTTTTGTGGTTTTTGCTATGGATTTGGATTTTCTTGTTTCTTCATCATCTTTGTGCTCTCCTCGACGATGATACAAAATGCAAATAATGAATACGATCATTTTCAGATATTTTTGCTATGAATTTGGCTTGTCTTAGGTAATGAGGATGAAGTTTGTAACTAATGGAATTGATCTGGATTCGTGTATCAAATAATCTCTTAATCGAATGTATAAAAATGAAATTATATTTTGTATGATCTCTTATTTTAAAATCCAAGTATAGGTGATCTTCCATCCTGATGTTACTATGCTCCCTCTACGTATTTCTGTATCGGTGTTAAGGGGTTTTCATGAGAATATAAAAATATGCTGAGTCTTCTATTGTGACATTTTGAGACCTACTGTGAGTAATAGGTCGAGTCTCCTCATGTTATAAAATCTATGTTTTCCAAATATAATTGATATGTTTTATTTGATGTCGCCTAGTTAATGTTAGTGGATTTACTTTATTAAAAGAATTGCAATGCAAATGGATTTCCCTATGAGGCCATATGCTAAACTCCAAAATGTGGTACAATTAGCCTAAGTAGTGAAATTTTACCATATGTTGAATCCAGATTTTAGTGGCTTTTCTACTCTAATGGGGCGGTTCACTATTAGCCTAAGTTGGAGATGAATATATGCTCTTTATTTAAGTAAGTTCCGTTTGAGATGTTTTAAGTTCCAAGAGTGTCAACATAAACTGTTAAATGAGAAAAAGATTATTTGAGTTGAAATTGAGATCAAAATTGCAGGTGTCAGTTGTGTGTGTTACAATTAAGTCATGCATGTGTACTATGTAGAAGTAATTAGTAATGCATGTTTAAGTTGCTTGTATAAGTTGTTTTACAAAATTCTATAATATAATTAGAAATTGTCTTGTCTTTAGATACGTTAAGCTCAGCCATCCCCGAAGTAGCTTAAATATTTCTATTAAGTAGTTTTTTTTTTTTTTATAAAATATGGGAGCCTACACCCTACCTCGTGGAGTAAATCAAATATATAAATAACCTAAGTCAGAACTTCTATTATATAGGTATTCATGCCCTCGTTGATGTTTAAGTTTTACGTTTGAGGTGGAAATCATATAGCACAAGAAATCAACTCAGTGTTGTTTGCATGGTATCCTTACCCTAAAATAGCTCTATGAAATATAGGTACAAAAGCTCTTGATTTGCGAAATTTAATTATTAGTCGTTAAGAAATAGAATGATTAAGATTTGCAAAAATTGTTTGCAATGTTTAGAGGATCATGTTTTAATGATGCGAAACTTGATGGCGTTATTACGCTGGTGGATGGTAAACATGCTGGTTGGTACCTTTATATTTTAAGCCTGAAGGAGTAGCAAATGAGTCAGTAGAGCAAATAGCATATGCTGATCGTACTTTATTAAACAAGATTCAATTTCTCATCATATCATGTAGTAAGTTTAGTTTGCCTTTTTGGATCAAATTAACTGAAAACTCTATCGTGTATTGGCTTCTTCACTTATGACCAAATCATTACCTCACCCTTTTTCGCCTTCTTGTGCATTGCAGAGTCAATGGAGTTCGAATTCATGGTTTTGGAAGATTTAAGGTTGCGTGCACGCATATCCTAACGAAGCAACATGAAGTACGTGTTTAGGGTTTTGGAGCACTTTGATGAGCGACAGCGCCACGACTTTCGCAAGTCATGCCTTGGCTTCTTAGCTGACGCTCAGATATCCAATTCTCGGCATAACTCATCCAACAACTTGTCTTCAGAAGCATACGAACAGATAAGTCGCACGAACTGTGGTTCAACGTGCAAGGACACTAATATGATGACGACAGTGGTTGAGATAGGGAAGTCGTGTGCAACAAAAAGTAGGGCGATGATGGGATACCGTAGTGTAAGAAAATAATTGCTCATTAAGTATGTATATTATTTTTGCTGTGGGATGAATGAGAAGGCTGATAGGGGAGGAACCATGAAGTTCGTTGTGTTAGGATGTGTTACGAAGACAGTGTATGTGCGAACTGTTGAGAACGACAGAGACAATAACAACATCTTAAACGACGGGATGGAATTTTGTTTGTTTAATTCGTGGAGCCCCTATTTATCTCTATCTTATATTCATCATGGTTTTGCGCATATTTCGTAATGATCATTAATGAAATGTGAGGGTAAGCAAGTCCCCTCTGCACCGTTTGCCCCGTAAAGATTTGCTGTCTGTTCGAACTGTTGAGAAATACAGAGACTATCTCCGACAGATGAAGTTTCGGGGTGTGCTGCAAACAATGGCATGTTGGTTTCAGCACGCACAACAGTAAATCAACGTGAGGATACATATGATCACATGCGATACGTACGAGCAATAATGAAATTTGAATGCACATGTAAGATGAGATGATGCCACTGATAGGGTTTATGAGACCATGTAAATTTACAAACAAAACAACATAATTACATAGAGCAACATTAAGTGGGTTGCGTTACATTGGGGTTCGTGCATGTGGTCGGTTATGTGGAGACATTATGCTGATGACTTATTTCCTCATTTTGTACATTTTGGTGAATATCCCCTACGACAAGCAAACGATCCGACCAATTTGTATCCATTGCCATGCCAAGACTTGGGGGCTCGACTTCTGAAATAGTAACGCAGATTGTAGTTTCCTTATGAACTGATATGTACCAACGGAGGTCTTCGTCTTTGCATATTTCAGCCGGAGGTACATTTAANTTCAATCGTATATTACGAAAATAATGACATCGAGAAGAATAACTTATTAATTATGTAGTAATAAATTTCGCATCTACAACTTATCACAGATGACAAATACAATGGTAATTAATTATGGAGTACATTGTAATTATAAATTTCAGTACACTTCAATTACTTGTAACATCATGCCAATTGTCTGCACATTTAACAATACCAAGTTTTTTCTTCAACCGTAAAGTAAGTCCGGCTACCGTAATATTTATCGACACTAAAATGGAAGTGGTTTTGTCCCATTTCCACTTCCATTCATCGTCCAAATTTGCGAAATTTCCCCTGTAAGAAACGATGAATCTCAAATCATTACTCATACCGAAATGTTGGGATTGCAACTGTAAGAAGTCTGCACAATCAATATATCGACATTGAATACCATCAAATGTGGTAAACATCTAATCAAGGTTTTCAACAGCTCTCAAGTGTCGAATTCGACAGTTAAATTGTGTATCCCGACAGTTTCGAAACTGTCGAATTCGTCAGTTTAAATGTCGGGCCTGACGGTTTGAAACAAGCTATTCAACCATTTCAGTAGGAACTGTCGGGAATGTTTGAAAATAGTTATTTCATATATTTTTAGGATGAAATTATTCTAAAACATTAATTGTGATAATCAGTTCTCATTTAACATGACAATGTCTTTGAAAAATAAATAAGTCAATGCTTTATTAAATATGGAATCGGTCACATTTAGTGAACGATTCCATATATCTTTATCGTAAAAAAAAATTCAAAATCCAAAGAAATCAACGAGTAATAGTATCAAAAATTGGAAATTAATATCACCATGTTGTATTTAACGTTTGCAAAATAATGAGCTTGAGATAAAAACATAAACAATTTGTAATAGTTAACCTCTCGAAATAGATGATGAATTCAATAGTCTTGTATTCTTGATGAATGAATGAAGATGATGAATGAAAATGAAAGAAAGCATGTGTTAATGGATGAGGAGTTAGAAGTTAGGGTTTGTTTAGGTTATATTTTGAATTTCTTTTATTTCTTTTTTGGAAGAAAAAACATTTTATTCAATATAATATACATGTATACAATGAATAAAACAATAAAAATCTAATCATCAAATCAAACCATTAATGGTATTCCAATCAAGCATTAATTGCTCTTACAAAGGTC
>CAIGRR010098666.1:0-17997 GCA_903798365.1 Fraxinus sp. 1973-6204 | reverse complement strand
AATTACTCCATGAAAATATAAAAGAAAATACAATCCATGTTCTTAAAAGTTGATAAAATAGAGAAGATTAATAGAGAATAAGAAGCACTCTTTGATTTGTGGATTCCTCAATCTCCAAGTGTCTTTTTCTTGATGTGGCTGCTATTTTTCATCTCCCAAAAGTCCTCTTTTCGAACTCTCCCAGCCGTATTTATAGTCCCCCCTTTCAACTCGTTAGTTTTAGGGCTTATTTGGCAACTGGTGTCGTCACGACGCAGGGGCGCCTGTTTTGGGCGCAGGGGTGCCCATCCTCCTTTGGACTGGCACAGGGGCACCACTTTTGGGCGTGGAGGCGCCAGTTGTTTCGAGTAAAAATCAGTTTTGAAGCTTCCAGTGGCGCGGGGGCGCCACTTTTGGGCACGGGGGCGCCTATGCCTTCGGGTGAGAAGCAACTGCACTGTGCGTCTTTCAGTGTTTTTATCATAACTTCTTCTTCCGATATCCGATTGAGATGATTCAAGATACGTTGGAAAGATAACTCAAAGGGATACAAATTTTCTTCAAACATCATCCTCAATTTGATCGTTTACTATATCAAAAGTGAGTCTCAATATGAGACTAAAAATCCGGAGCAAGTCTTTTTTCGGTTGGAATTTGATGTGTGATCATTCTTTGGTTATATTTGATCCCTTTGACATATTTCTTGATCCAATTGACCATTAACATCCTCAAATATTCATCATGAGGTTTGGTGAAACTATTGAATATTTTCACTTTAGTCCCCGAACTTTGGATCTCTTACAATTTAGCTCATTTCTCCAATTTTTGTCAACTTTACATTATTTTCTTCAATCTCATCAACCTACATCACAACATCAAAATCACGCATTAAAACATTAACAACTCATAATAATTAACCAAATAACNCAATATCATCAACCTACATCACAATATCAAAATCACGCATTCAAACATCAACAACTCATAAGAATTAATCAAATAACAAGTTTAATGGCATTGATATCATGAGTGAAATATCACTCATCATTTATCTTCACGTGAATTTGATAGTTTGATTGCTTCTAGCCCTAGGCGATTTTTTGAAGAGTTCAGACTGATGGCTCGAAAAGGTAAGACTTTTAGAAAAATTCTTAATGGTCGTAGATAGTAGTTTATATTGAACCTCTATGATTCCTTTGTTTGTAGAGAGTTTTGAGAAGAGGGGGCACTCGACACGAGTTAGGCCTTTTCACTATGTTAAATGACTTATGGTACAATCCAATTCTTAACAACACTTCTAGTGAGTTACAAACAAAATGCACCGATCCTTTTACAACGTTGTGCTATACTGGACCTCAATACGACCCACACTATTAAGTTTTACGAGACCTTAATATGACCCAAACGGTGACTTACAACAAGGAACATTGATCCTTATACAATGTTGATCTTTAAGGGACTTCAACACGACCCACACTTTATCAAAGTGATTTTACAATGAAATTTCTCTCTTGATAAATAATACAAACAAATTAAGTACTAAGAGAGGCAAACACTTTAATGAATATTAATAAATGATAACTCAAGTGTTAGATGAAAAACTTTGATGAATATGATAGTCAAAAATTAGATTCAGTCAGTCAAAGTGTTTCAATGAGAATGTAAAGAAATAAATACAATGCAGGTTAAAAATCTTCTAAAGAGATATCTCTCTTTTAATTGATGATTGTAATAAATTAAGTATTAAGAGAGAAATGAGAAACTTTGATGAATATGATGATTTTACAAGTTTAGTTCAATCAATCAAAGTTTCAATAAGAAGAAGAAGAGTTTATCAATGTAAGTGAAAAAAAATTTCTTCAAAAATATATCTCTCTTTCAACGAATAATTTGTGATAAATTAAATACTAAGAGAGAAATTAGAGATTTTGATGAATATGATGTTTACAAGTTTGATTCAATCAAAGTTTCAATATTAAGAAGTAAAAAAAGTTTATGCAATGTAAATGCAAATATCTTCTTCAAAAATATATCTCCTTTAAAATTGATATAGATAAATTAAGCACAAACAGAAATTAAAAACTTTGATATGAGAAATGATTTAAGAAGTTTGATCTAACAATCAAAAATTTTGCTATGAAGAAATAAATTTAAATGAATATAAAAATGTAAGTTCAAAGAATATTTTTCAAATGAAAAACTTTGTTGAGTATATTTTCAAAAGTTAATATGATCAAAAGTCTTTCAAAGCTAAATGGTTTGATAATAATAAATGAGATGAGAAATCAATATAATTTTGCTCAAAAGTATTTCATTTGAATGCTATTAAGATTTGAAATTAATGGCAAGTGAGTTGGTATTTAAAGAAGTGAGAAAAACCAACTTTTCCTCCTAATCGGACGACCCAACCGGATGTTCAGAACATCACTGGACGACCAAAAACTAGCTGTTGAAAATCAGTCAGAATGGTAAAAAAACTAACTGTTGTTGATGAACTGGACGTCCTGATGGACAGAAAAATTTATGTCAAACCGGACGCCTTGTCCGGACAGTCTGATTCATTTGGACGTCCAGATGGTCAACCAGATGTCTGGTTTACCGTTGACTTTTTTTTTGAGACGTGATATAAGTTCAAGTATCAATTTGAAAAATCAATCTTACTTTTGATCAAAAATATTTTATACAAGTGATATGAAAATAACTCTTCGTGCACAAAATGATTTTTGAGTTATTGTCATTCATTACTAAAGATCAAAGTGTTTATACCTTACACATGATCTCGAAGCTTAATCTTTGATCTTGTTTTGAAATTTCTTTCATGTTTGGCTTTTAAACTCTTGATCTTGATCTTTCTTGACATTTCACTTTAATACTTGACTTCGATTTTGACCTTCTTCATGAGCCCGATTTGATAATCTTGATTTTAATCATTTAAGCTCTCGTCTCAAATGATTTGACTTGAATGCTTAACTTTCACTTTGATCTTCATTTTGTGTCCGATTTATGTTGTATTGATTTTGGTAATGCTTGATTGATTTTAATATTGAACTATCATCACTCAAATCAATTGTTAGAAACAATATTAATCTTGTTTGTTATGATCAAAACATTAAGGATGAAATCAACAATATGTTAACATGTTTAAGCCCTCATCTGTTGTTGTGAAGTAGGTGAGGGATCAAGTGGAGAAGATCAACGAGGAGGATGTTGGTCATGAGAGTGAGGGACGACCCCCTATGAAGGACAAGGGGAAAATAAAGGTGGAGAAGGTCCCTAAAAAAATTCACTTTTTCATCCATCGGAAAGGGGGCTCTATTGTCAACCCACCGCATAGATTGGATGTCCAAGTAAGAGAGAAGTTAATGGCAGTCTCCATTGTCATTGACGGGAGGGGGAGGTCAGAAGAGGCCAATTGTTGTGGAGCCTCTGAGGCAAGAGTCGTCGAAGAGGTGAAGGGCCTCAAGAGACTTAATAGATACTTTTGATGTAACTCCTCGGACTAAGCTATCCTTGTCTAAAAGAAATGACGAACTAGCTCTGGAGGCTCTGTCCATGCTTCCTCCAGAAACTTAAACTGCTACTGCCACATTTCACAAATATTGGACGGAAAGGTAATAGACCTTCATGGAGACTAGTGATACGGTGGACATGTTTGCCACCATGGTCAGCCAATTGAGGAGGGCATTTGGAGTTGCCATAGAGATTGAAGTCCTCTTTAAAGGCCTTCAGAAGAAACATAAGGAATTTCTGAATAAGGCTTCCCAAGTTGAGGAGGAGGCCCAGAAAGCTATAGTCGACGCTGAGGCCGCTAAAAAACAGCAAGATGAGGAGGCAGCGAAAGATAGAAAATTTGAAGAAGGAAGTCTACTTATCTCAAAGTGAAGTAGCTTCTCTTATGAAGTGGGTGGATACCTCCACGCCCACTAGAAGATAGATGTTGAAGCATTGGAGAGGTCAAATAAAGAAAATGCTGCTTTGAAGTTGTAGGTGGGAGAGTTTGGCTCCAAAATCATTGGCCTTACTGAAGAGGTTGAGGTGGCTAGGGGTGAAGCCCAATCTTTCGGTGATAATGCTGTGAAGCAGTTTATCCACCTTCCATTTAACATAGGAGTATCAACGCTTTGCAAACTATTGACGAGGTATGCATATACCGAAGTTGTGGAATGGACTGAGGTGCATTCCCAAACCTTCAATACCTTGGAGTTGAGGTCGGAGTTTTTGGAGGAGGTGGAACCTCAGAATCCAGTGGATGGTAGCCAAGTGATTGAACTTGAAGATGATGAGGTTGGGGACGACAATACAACCTCTGAAACAGTTGGCCTCAATGCCATCGTTCCTTTGTTTGGTTCTTCTATTCCAATTGTTGCTTAGCTACTAGACTCTTCCGTTTTTTTGTACAATATAATTGGCTTCAGCCCCTATGTAATTATGGTTTTTCAGTTGAATGATAGATTTTTTTACCTTACTTTTTTTTTCGCATAACAATTTTTTGACGCGTTACTGCTTCCCATGTACTTTGACATTTACTTAGATTCTAATCAACTTTTATGCAAGTGTTAGGACCTTGCTTACTTCTTAACTTTAGTTTTCTCAAGCATATGGTCGAATAGTTTGTCCCTGCAAAGGGCCTCTCACATGGCCATTCATGGGAAGTGCTTATAAAACAAGTTAATAATGTTGTTTTTATTGAATTTTAAGAAATTGTACATAGTCTTTACATACATTCCTCTTGATAGTACCTCTTTAGGTGCTCTGTATTCCAAGATGAGGATGTGCCTTTCCATCCAAACTTTCGATCTTATACATTCCAGGTTAAAGCTCTTTTTTGATATGGTAGAGGCCTTCCCAATTAGGACCAAGGGTCCCCGCTCTTGGTTCTTTGGATGAAAGGAACACCTTCCTCAACACGAGGTCGTTCATACAGAAGGTCTTCTTCTTGACCTTAGAGTTGTAGTATTGAGTCATTTTTTGTTGGTAAGTAGCCAATTTTACTTCGGGTTCGTCTCTTTTTTCATCAAGGAAATCAAGCTCGCACCTTCTCAATTCGTCGGTGTATATCTCATTAATTGTAAGGGACAAAGAGAGTGTAGACCCACTTCGACTGTGCTCATGGCCTCTACTCCATAACCCATGGAAAAATGAGTTTTTCCTGTTGCAGTCGTGCAAGAGTTCGATAGCCCATAAGAACTGGGATAGTTTATCGACCTATGCCCATTTGGAGGCTTCCAACTTCCTTTTGAAGGTATACTTGATTGTTTTTTTGACAACATCTACTTGCCCATTGACTTGAGGGTGTTAAGGGGGTTAAGAAGTGCTTCTTTATTCCAAGTTCTTCACATAGGCCCCTGATTTTCTTGTTATCAAACTGTCACTCATTTTCATATACGATTGAATGGGGTATGCCAAACCGACAAATAATGTTTTACACAAGAACTTGGAAGTATTAGCCTCGATCGTTTTAGCCAGGGGCTCTGCCTCTACCCACTTAGTGAAACAGTCAATGGCGAAGCTGACACTGTCCTTTCCTTTAGGTAGGGTCCTATGAGGTCAACTCCCCCACTTAGCGAATGGCCAGAGCCGGAGATAGAAGGGTGCCTTTGTAATGTTGAGAAACACTATCACACCTTATCACAAACTGATGTGCATCCTTTTTCAAGTTAGGGAGGTCGTGGAGGTTAGTTTATGATCCACAAACATTTTATCATGGGTAGCTCAAAAAAATATATTGATAGAACTCCCGCTATTTACTAACATTCCTTTCAAACCATTACACACTACAATTGCCCTTACAACTAGAGCATCGCAGTAGAGGTAGTGCAAACATACATCATCTTTCTAGGTAAAGGTAATTGGTTGAATTTTCCTATTGGCTTGGGGACGGTTGTTGTTGATAATGAAGCTCTACATGGAGGGTTCTTAGCTCCCCTTTTACAGTTCTTTTGTGAATTCCTGGTATTTCTTCCAACATATGGACCTCCAAAATCGTATTTATTTCTTGAATGGGTTCATAGCCAGCGGTAGCTAGAGGATCCCTTCTTTATCTTTGTCCTTTTCTAGACCTCTCCCCATTATTCTCTGTCTGCGAGAAGCATTATTTTAACTAGGTGGCCTACCCTCATCACTCCTAGGTCGGTAATTCTGCCTAGGAGGGGATATGTCTCTTCGCGATCGCCTATTGTCTCTTTGACTATCTGATTGGGAGTGCAAGGCAATATCTCTACAGTCAACCATGTTGAGGCTATAGGAGTGGTGGTAAGTGTAGTAGAGGTGCACTTCTTCCCTACTTCTAGTTTCAATACTTTGTTCTCCATCCCTTCTTCTTTGAGGAGTTCGCTGGTTAGGCTTTCCTTCGTGAGTATCAACACTGGGGTTCACCTCTTCATAAGCTAAAACATGTACTGTATTTAGCATGGCTGCGACTAGGACCTGTCCTAAATTGAATAAAGTCGACTGCCTAACCTGGTGGTCCATTAAGTAGGAGTTGTCTTTAAAGAAGTGGGAGTCCTCGGCTAGCTCCTATTGAGATGATCATTTAGTTCCTCAATGATGATCTCATGCCTGATCATTTTCAGTAGGGCATCATAATTGTATTATTTACATCCCTCCAGAGGAGAGAGAGTTCATATCTAGCCATCATCTCAAGGTTGACAGTGCCTCCCCATCAGTAAGCTACACGCAGTAAGTCATTTCATCCGTAAAATGTGATATTTCTCATGTTTGTGGCCATGGTAGCCAACTCCCTGGTAAGCCTAGAAGACATCTTGGATCCACTTTTCGACTTGCCTTGTCGATGTTGGTGGTGAAATCGATGGCAGGCTGTAGGAAGGCGTGTGAGGCTTCTCCCATTTCAGGGTGTTTCCTAGTCCTTCGAGCCCCCGACTCTTCGTTGTCGAGCTCATTCTAATGCATTTTCTTCAAAGGTGACTCCTCTAAGGGTCTTTTCTCAACAAACGATGTTCCTTTTTCAAGGAACAAATAAATTCTTTTCCCAAATGGTTTCTTCTAGAGTTTTCAGGCGTTCTTTCTCCGAGAACAACCCTTTTTCTTCAAAGGTAGAAAAACCCACCCAAAATATATTTTTTGATTAGCTTTTCACAGGTTTCTCGTGGTTGAATGCGTTGTTTCCCACAGATGATATCAATCTGTTGACCTTACTTTTCATAAAGATGATATGGACAACAAATGCCGGTGCAAGCAAGTTCCAACACGCTTTAACCGAAAACTTGGTCGGACGAGGTCGCTGTATATGAACGTGAGAGATGCTCTAACATAAGGACAAAAATGTTCAGACACCGACGACATATTTAAAAGAGGTTATATACTAATAATCAACCATAAACAACTTAATCAAAGCAAAATGATCAAAACTCAAGTAAACAAGAATGCAAAATTAACTAGAGAATATAGAAAATGCATTAGATTCAAATGTTACAAGAGTTGCTATTTATAGAGTTTTGGCTGAAGTGGAGATCATAGAATAGGAACCACGTGACTTCATCTTTCAAGTCGAAGCATCATATCACTAGCCTGCTATACATTTAATATATTGATAACGGGTCAACTACCCTACTACTTAAACTGACAGACTTGACATTACTTATTATAAACGTTACATCAATCATTCCTAAAGATTGCCTACAAATCCTTGGAGAGTCACCGAGAGCTTCGGCCAAGGAAAGCTTTAGAATGGAGGATTTCGGCACGGAGAGCTTCAGAATCTTTTCTTTGACTTTGTTACTCCTTTCCTCTGCCACTTTGACCAATTAGGGCCTTCATTAACTGTGTCAACTCGAGTTATGTCTCTACGTGGACTACCACGTGAGTTTAGCTTGGAGCTTCGGTGGCAAGACATAATAGGTACTAATACTCTGATTTTTTAGGAATGAATGATAAAAGCTAAAAAAATTATTTTGTGCACGAAAAGTTATGTTGATTATCACTTACATGAAATGTTTTGATCAAAAGTAAAATTGATTTTCAAAATGATATTTGAATTTAGATCATATTTTTAAAGCGTCATTTACCTTGAAAACTAATTAAAAACTCCTTCCAAAAGTTTACATTTGTCAAAATATTTAAATCGGATCAAACGGGGTAAAAAAGGGAAAAAATAGCCAAACCAACTGTAATGGATGCAACCGGACAGACGTCGGCCGGAGGATGCGAATGTCCATACCTTTGTTCGAAATTCCAAAGAGTTTTGACTGACGTCTAGTTGGTCCATGCGGACGTGTAGTTAGTATAATGGTCGAATTTTTTATCCGTGTGATTTCAAATGCGTAACGGCTAATTTATAATTAAATTAGCGATTGACTGTTTACTATAAGAGTTGTTATATTACCACCATAATTTTTATTTGATATACCACATTCTAATTATAAGTTTCTCAATCTTTGTTTATTGTAACAATTATTTTCTTAATTTTTTTCGTTGAATTTTATCTTCAATCTTGCATTAATTAGTACATTTCGTCCTTGATAATGATTTATATCATATTATTTTGTTTTCATGTTTTGAAATGACGGAAATATATATTTTTTGCACATTTTATATATTTATTTTTTAAAAAATATTACGAAAAATAAATTGTTTTAGATTATTTCAATGGACTTTTGAATAAAACTGCTATCAAATATAAAATATGTTAATTAATGAAAAATTTGAAGATAAGAATGATACGAAATATAAGTGCTATAATCAGCAAATATAAGGAATTTTAGGTACAATCAAATCCTTACCATAATAATAGGTTAATTGAAAATAATAATAAAAAATAGGAAATTACAAGAAATGTCCAGTTTCACATGGTCATTTGTAAAAATATCCAAAATTTATGTCCATTTTGCAATATTTTAGACTAAAATATCATTATTAATAATTTATAATTCCACACTAAAAATAAATATGTACATACAATTAAATATTTTTTTGGCCAATAAAATTTTGACACATAACTCACTCTACTCATTTCAAAAGTACAGATATAAAATCACAATAAATGTTATATTTATCATTGACACGCATATAAAATATCGAGAATTACATTTCAAATGTCAAGAGCTTCATGAAATATTCAGAATTCTCATTTTTTGAATGAAATCTCGTTCTAAATAAATGAACTATTAAGATGATTGGGGTTCAATTGTCGACAACAACTTTTAAAATATTGATTAGCCATTTTTGTAAATTCCTCAATTGGCTAAACTTCCGGTAGTGGCCACGAACTGTTTAGTTCCAATAAAAATTCTTCTATTCTGTTTTTAAAATTCCTCATCCTCAATTTCATTATCCGGCTGTCAAGTATTTTGGGATTTCCACAGCTAAATTCTTCCAGGTATTGCCATTAATCACTTTCGATTGATCTGAACTTCTTGTTTACCGATGGGGTTGAATGCCCACGTGAATTTCAAAGTTTGATTTTCAGAAAATAGAATTAAAAACAAGCCGTTCTACGTTAATATTCCCTTCATAAAGTTTTTGGGATGCAACCATATTCTCGAAATTAAAAATTATGTTTTTGTTAAGAGTAATTTATGCAATTTATATAATTAGTTGTGGTTATACTAAATTTGCACACTAGTAAGTCTAACTGTGTAAATTAGATGTCTTGAAGTTGAGCTCCAACCATAACAAGTTTTTGGGATGCAACCATATTCTCGAAATTAAAAATTATGTTTTTGTTAAGAGTAATTTATGCAATTTATATAATTAGTTGTGGTTATACTAAATTTGCACACTAGTAAGTCTAACTGTGTAAATTAGATGTCTTTTTTAATTAATATTCCAAGAAAGATTTAAATTTTACCTTTAGGGTTGACTCGCGGCATGAATATGAAATGTGGGTTTAAGTTGTAGGAGTGAAAAAATTAGTTCTGTGGTAAATTTTCTTTTAATAATTTTTTTTTTTTTTTATAGGTAAAATTTTCTTTTAATAATTGATATAATATTTAATCACAATGTGACAATTAAAAAGTAAAATTTTATTTCTGTTGGAGTAGAATCTTCCGTTTTACAGTTAATTAGTTGTGGTTTTACAAAATTTGCAAATTAATAAGCCTTAGTGCCTTACAGTACAAATTAGATGCACTTTTGAACTAATATTGCAAAAATATCTAAATTTATTTGTAGGGTTGAATCCCAACCAGAACATGAAATTATGGGTTTTAGACATTTAATGAAGTTGTGATAATGGAAAAGTAAAATTGTGTTGCCGTTTGATTAAATTGGTGTATTTTACTGTTAATCAGTTGTGTTTATGCTAAATAAGCCTTACTGTGTAAATTAGATGCATTTTTGAACTAATATTGCAAAAAGGACTTTTATTTGTATCCCAATGCGAATATGAAATTATGGATTTTAGTTAAGTATAAACTTGCATCCTGTTGGTTAATTTGGCTGAGATTTTACAGTCTTCATGGACCTGAATGATCTTAACAAGGTCTGGGAAGTCAAACCTCTAAAGAAGGAACGGGAAGCTGAGGCAAAGGAAATTCTTGAAAAAATAGCAAAGCAAGTGCAACCAATTATGCAGAAAAGAAAGTGGAGAGTCAAGATCCTTTCTGAATTTTGGTATGAACGAGGATTCATTATACTTCACTATTCATTTTATATTTTGCCTTTGTTCACCCATTTCAATATTCTCATCCGGATACTGAATTCGCAGTCCGCCCAATCCATCTCTTTTAGGGCTGAACATTGGAGGAGGTGCTGAGGTTAGGCTTAGACTCCGGAGGCCAAACAATGAGTGGGATTTCTTCCCTTATGAGCAGATTCTTGATACTATGCTTCATGAACTCTGCCACATCGAACACGGTCCTCATAATGCTGATTTCTACAACCTTTTGGATGAAATTAGGAAGGTTATAAACTTAGCTTAAGTCATATTTTGAAAATTTTGTGAGTAATTGTTGTTGTTGCTTATTTGTGCTTTGTATGTGTCCTTTTTTATTACCTTATTCATAGATGGAAGGTCATCCAGTGGACCTTTATATTGTCTCCTAGATTACTATTGTTTAATTAATGAATTTGGTTACTCAGAATTTCACAATCTGCTCTGGTTTATACAACGATCTGGTATGGATAGTTTTCTTCTCTGTTTCACAAGGCACTCACTTTTTGACTGATAAAAGTTTCCATATTCTGTAGGAATGTGAAGAACTTATTGCCAAAGGCATTACTGGCAGTGGGCAAGGATTTGATGTTCCTGGGAGACGATTGGGTGGATTTTCCCGTCAACCTCCTTTACCTGTATTGCGGCAGAAAGCACTGGCTGCTGCAGAAAACAGAGCAAAACGTGAAGCTTTGTTAACCCATGGGCCTAAGCGTCTTGGTGGTGATAGCAGCATTAGAGCTGTACTCAGTCCTGTTCAAGCAGCTGCTATGGCTGCCGAACGAAGATTACACGATGATATATGGTGTGGATCCAAATCATCAGACAGTGGTGTATCATCTGGAGACTCCAAAGTATCTGCTGTACAAGATGATAGATTTGTCCAAACTTCAGCCACTGGATCTGTATCACAGGGAATGAAAGATGTCGAACTAATGTGGCAGTGCTCCTTGTGTACCTTACTAAATCAGGTAATGTTTCTCTGCTTCATTTGTCAATTTATTCTATTTTATCTGGCTTTTTGCTTCCAGCAAGATTCTTTAATTTCTATCCTTTTAATCTATATGAGTATTTTTTTTTATTTTTTTTCCAAGCTTTAATTATAAGATGACCTGTGCAACATCTCAACTGTGTCGACATTTGGCTTATATGATACAAGTTTATCCTTGTAGTACGAATGTGTTCTTTAACTTCATGAGATTCTGAATGCAGTATAATATCGTCCATTGAGATTCCGATGACAAATACAATTAAACTAGAACGTTATTGAGAAAGAAAAGAGAAGAGAAAGAGAAGAAGACGGAGAAAGAGAGGAAAAGGAAAGAATCTAGGGAGAGTATTAATATTAATGTTAATTTTTATTGCATATCAAAGTTGTCTTATTATAAAGTATAAGCCCCTTCTATATAGGATTTTAACGAACCTTTTTTTCGTACGAAAACATCTAATAAATTCTAGAGAATCTATTAAATTTAGATAAGAAACAACTATTAATTTACTGAAGATTTTGATAAAATATGATGGAATGTATGGTTGAAAAATAGTGGTCCTGTGAAATACGTGGTTGAAATAAATTGTTGACTTTGATTTAAATTTAATCATATGTTTTAGCTATACCAAACAGGGGCTAAAACCTTAATTACGTATACTATTTGAAAAAGTATTCCATATAATATATTTATTAGGATCCCATTATTTCTCCTCGGTTGAAGAACTCGACTTTGGGAGACAGATTGCAACTTAGGGGGAATGATCTTTCCTTTTAACTAAATAGTGACAAAAACTCTTAAAGTAACGATTGTGCAACACATCCACAAAAACTACCACAGAATTCACATGAGGAGCATGACGCACTAGCATGGGAGATTGACCTGTAAAAACAATTGATTGCAACTCTCGTAGATTGAATGTGTCCCGACAAGGAGACAATTTTGTTGTATTGAAAATAAAACATTCATTTAAGTGTGATGGCAAATCAAATAGATTAATTTTTGTGAGTGTTCCAAAAACTTTTGCTTTACATATTTAAAAAATCATGCCAAAAAAATGCATAAGAAAGCATAGGAATTATCATGAAAGCATCTCTGCCTGAATTGTGCATCAAAAGCAAGCTCGTAACTTTCAGTATTCAAATAAATTATGCGTTTTATCTTAGCATGGAAATTAGGAAAAGGGATAATGTTGGTCGGAGCTAAAAGAATATGACAATAATTAGTAGACAACAATCGAAAATCGATATGTGAAGTATGCGATCTAACAATGGTCTTAGAAAACAATGTGGTAATCCGAGAAGTATTGTGGTAAGCTTCATCTAATGATTAGGGCGTGAGAATGTCATGATGCATAATTTCAGGATTCAAATCATTGAGAAACCTAGACGTCAAGATGAACGAAGCTTCATAAATATCACAATTATTTAATAGTTCTTTGAAAAGCGGGCATTCCTTACCTACAAAGCAAAAATAATTGATCTAAGAAATAAGTTAGATAATACACATGGACATATTTATTACTTAATATTCATTTAATTTCATCACACAAAGTGACAATGTGTTGACCTAGACAATCAATATTACAGAAAATGACTTTTAATACCACTTAGTAGATCCGATAAGTGACATACTAGCATGGCAAATATGATGAGAGTCACTTATGTTGAGAAAGTTTTCAAGAGCATTGATCCAATAAAAAATGACTTACGACCAACAAGATCATCTAAGTCCTACGATTGTATTATAACTCACCAAGAAGTATAATGAACGTCGCCCATGTAGTCCCAACACGGGGAATAGTTGTATTGATAAGGGGAAGGAAAAGAGTATGCACATCATTGTGATAACAACCTTAAGGTTTGGTGTAGTTATAAAAATTGTTATAAGAGTTATACTTAGCCCCTGTTAGTAGGGATTAAAATTAGAATTTTAGTAGATTTTGATAAAGGTAAATGAAATGTGTGGTTGAGATGTTTTGGGCCCCATAAAATGTGATTAAAATTAGTTGTTGATTTTGATCTAGATTAAGATCTGAATTTTAATTTTTACAAACAGGGGCTTAGTGTTGAGTGAAGTGTTGTGACAAAGTAAGTTATTTTTATTTCTTAAAGATCAAAATGACTAGCCTAACACTTTAACCAAAGTAAAATTGTTAAGATAGCAAAAAGTTTACCTAGCAGCTAATATGGAGCCAATCGTAGGTAAAATCATCATCCAAGCATTAAGCATTCCATGCGAGACCTTGATCTGGCTGCATGGTGTGGCTCATTAATTGGAATTGAGAATTGTTGTTGTGCCTATACTTTTCTTGTGTTTGAATCTGGTCCGTTGTGGAAATCTTTTGTGTTGCAAATGGAAAAACGGTTGGTTGAGGGAGGTTATGGATGTGGAGGATGGTGAAGGTTGTGGCCAGGTATTATGTGAATGAATGTTTGCGTGGATTTTTTTGGATGATGGTGACACTAAATTTTTTAATGTGACACCTATCAAAACTTCGCGAATTTGTTTTGCAAAAGAAATACGACTTGTTAAGCCCCATTTATATAAAGTTTTAAATAACCTATTCTTAGTAGGAGACAACAAAATTCTAGTGAATCTAACATTATACTAGAGAATCTGTCAAATTTAATAAAGAAACAACTATTAAAATATTAGAGTATTAAAAATTACTTGCCAACATTTTTTCTTCTTTTATTTATTTATATTCTTTTTTGCCCTTTTTTTTTCATTGAAAACTAAGAACACTAATGAAAGAATTAATCTGATCCAAAATTCAATTTAACCGATGGAGTCCTGACGACAGCAAAGAAGAGAGAAAAGAAAAATTCTGATGAACAATCTTTGTTTTATTTTTTCATATTTTTTTCTTGTTGATTGTTGTCGCTCCTGTACTTTTCTTGTGTTTGAATTTGGTCTATTGTGGAAATTTTTTGTATTGCAAAGGGAAAAATGGTTAGTTGAGGGTGGTTATGGATGTGGAGGATGGTAGAGGCCATTGCCAGGTATTATGTGAATGAATGTTGGCGTGGATTTTTTTGGAGGATGGTGACATTAAATTTATGAACTTGAACACCTATCAAAATTTCACGAATTTGTTTGGCCAAAGGAATACAACTTGTTTTGATACTAAATAGATATCGAATATGATTGAACAAGAAGATTGAGAAAGAAAGGGGAAGAGAGGAGAAAGAGAAGGCAAGGAGAGAGAGAGAGAGGAACGGATGGAGAGAATACATAGAATTTAGGGGGAGGATATCAATTTGATTTCATATCAAAGTCGTCTTATTACAAAGTATAAGACCTATTTATATAAGGTTTCAAATAACCTATTCTTAGTAGGAAACATCTAATAAAATCTTAGAGAATCTATCAAAATATTAGAGAATCTATCAAATTTAGGTAAGAAACAACTATTAAAATACTGGAGGATCTATTAAAATATTACTGAAACAAAAACCCTAATTACATATACAATTTGAAAAATCTTCATGAAATATATCATCTAGGATCCCATTAGATTCCCATCCATTACCCATTGTTCCTGCTCTTTACATCTACATGTATGAATAAGTATGTCGATTTTCCCTTCACCCATTTCTGTTGATTCAGAGGCTTGGGGATAAGTCTTTTACTGATACGGTCTGTCTGTCTTTCTTTTCTTGTTTTGCTGCCAATATGCTAACTTCGTTATTGCAGTCACTAGCTCTTACATGTGAAGCTTGTGGATCCCCAAAGAATAGAGGCAACGGAGACAAGAAGTTAAAGGTCTGGTCTTGCAAATTTTGTACCCTGGATAATAGCATTGAGGTTGAGAGATGCATGGCTTGTGGTGAGTGGAGATACTCGTACGGTCCCCCTATTTCCACCTTTGGACCCAATCACGGCACCTGACTAAGGGAAACAAAGCATATAAACTGAAACTTTCAACCTGCCTTATGCATGCATGTCAGAACGATTGCCTCTATACTCTACAGTGTAATTCTTATTCCTGTAATTATATCTGCAGATAATTTGTTGCATTTGAAAGCTGACTGTTAACCAACATTATTCCTGTCGCAAGTAAAATACACATAGTCATGCACAAATATTTTGGGTGTAAAAATGCAGTATATATGCTTGAATTGATTCCCTGCTAAATTTTCTTGTTGGGTCTCATAATGTTGTATAAATGTCATGTTTGGTATTGGGTATTGTTGATGGCATTTTCTCCACTTCTCATATTCCTACTCCTCTGGACTTGAATCTTTCTTTACAACGATAAGTCGGAACCAAAGCTTTTTGATGCTTTGCAAGGAAACGAAGTGAGAGTTGTATGTAAATATGGCTTTCTATTTTTTTCCAAAAGAAATCATACATGTTCGTGATGATTCTCTAAAGACTAACTGTGCTCTCCAGTTAGGCTACATGTTCTTCTTCCTTATTTGCAACTTGTGACCTTATTGCTGTGAGATTGTCATCACTTCCTTAAACGATTCTAAGTAGGTAAAGATAGGGTTGATTCAGGGGCGGAGTTAGGATTGTAGAGTTGTGGAGTCAAATTTCACAAAATTTTAATTGTGGGGGTAAAATTAAAAATTATAAGGAATTTTTTAAAAATCTTGTGCGAAATATTAGAAATCTAATAGAAAATTTCAATAGTGTGGAGATAGCTGACCCCACTGCCTCCACTGTAAATCTGCCCATGGTTGATCATGGTCTTCACGTGAATCATCAACGATGTAGGTTGGAAGGATCAATCAGTTGATCCAGGTCTTCACTAAGCTCATCAACGATCAATATGATTCTGGCTTGCAGGATCAGTATGATACGAGTACTTAATGGAGGGTCAATTCCCTCTAACGACCCAAACGTAAAAGGTTGAAGCAACCTCAAAAAATAGCAGTATGTGTAATTAACAATATTGAAGGCAAAAACCCAGAGAGATGACACATAGCCACTTAACGCCTGCTAAATTTGTTATTGGCAAGGCCTCGTCAGATAGCTTCTATGGTTGCTAGATCCATTAGAATTGAATCATTACTCATAATTGACCAGTTTCGTACGTAGTTCTCAACCGACTATTCTAATAAAGACCAGAACCAAGGTCGAACAATGAGGTGGAATATGAATACTAGTTAATGCTAATGCTTCGTTCATGCACTTCTGGAAGACAGAGAGATGGTGACTTATGTAGTGGTCGACCGTCAACATTGTTTAAAGATTCTCAATCATATGAGGTGAGACATAACCTTGAGGTGTTTTGAGGCATAAGTTTCGAGACAAACCAATAAAATTAATTAAAAGAAGTACGTAAAATAAATAATCAATTGTTTTGAAATCTATAATAAAACAAACTAACAAAATTAATACTCTAATTTAAAAAGAGTATAAAATGCATTAATATATTAGTAAATAAGTATTCAAACGAGTGCACACACCTTAGCCACCTTAGGGTGTAAGCCTCGTTAAACCGAGGCATAAGCCTTAATACATCGTGACGTAAGCCTCGCTAGTGACACTTGAGGGGCGAGTTTCAAGGCATTTAGTAAAAACCTCGTGAGGTGGGTTTTTGAGGCCTATTTTAGACTATGGTGATTGACCTTCTTCAAGTCGTGTAACCAATACTAAATATTCAACCTCTTGAAAGTAGTATCTTTAACAAATGATTTCAATGGTGATCAAGCATTCAAAAACATTAAACACAATAAGTTGGTATCATATTTAGCATCAAGAACGAAAAAAATATGATTAAAGAATCAAAATAAGGCTACATCATCTTCCTAGCAATTTGAGAATTAGCCAACCATGTTCGAAGAATAGAAACACAATATAGGTAAGAAATACATCACTCGAATTGAGAAACTAGAAACACAATATGAATAAGAAATACATCACTCGAATTGAGAAACTAGAAACACAATATGTGTAAGAAATACATCACTCGAATTGAGAGATCCAACTATTACCCTGGGTTCTAATTGTTTTATATGTGTGCATGATCCAAAGAATGTCTCTTTGTGAATGAATAAGACTTGTATATTTCTGGAAAATACAGGTTGCAGGTCGTCCATGTGGGATGACCAGACTCACAATTTATTAAAGTGAATTGGAGAGAGTGGTTTAAAAAGAATTCAAACACATAACTTCCCTCAACTCCCATCTACTTTCATAATCTTGAAATAACTCTTGTTGGCCCCGAAAAATGAGCCAACAGATGCTAGGTCCACTCTCACCACGTCGAGCAAATCTCGATGTGTTTCTACCAGAGAAACAGTGAGAAAGGAGGCATATTTGAACGGGAGAGGTGCTTCATGGTGAGAGACAAAGAAGTTCAAGTTCCGACGAGTGAAACAAAGATGATCACGCTAACAATGATCACCAACTGAGAACAAAAGCTACTAACCAAAGATCTCGCTAGAATATGTGGAAGGATAGAAA
>CAIGRR010098628.1:0-14176 GCA_903798365.1 Fraxinus sp. 1973-6204 | reverse complement strand
TCTAAGGAACTCAGCAAAATAGTCCCGTAATTTTGGGAGAAAGGGTGCCTCCTCATAAAGGGGTTCGCAGTGACCAGGCCCGAATGACTGTTTACCAATAACACAGGTCTTCGCAAAGTCATGAGACCATATATGGGTAGAGTATAAAAGGTGAAGTTGGTGTTTATTTATTACGAACATGGCCTTGGTGTTGACAATTTGGTGTCCTAAATTTATTGGACATTGACTTGCACTAAACATGCTCCAACACATGGATAAGGTAGCTTGACATTATGTAGATTAATTGATGTAATGAAGGCATTTAGCCTGAAATTGAGGTGGTTACTCCATCTTCAAAATTCTCTTCGGGCTTTATTCTTACTGGCATTTAGCCCGAAATTGAGGTGGCTATTCCATCTTCAAAACTCTCTTCAGGCTTCATTCTTACTGGATAAATATTGTTTAGGTTATTCCAAAGGTAGGATAATAAGAAATGGTTTGATTCGACAGTAAATAAAAGTAGAAGGATAAACTTTAATAAACTATCTAGCATGAAAATTAAGAAAAATGGCACATCTATTTCTTGCATGATTGTTGGTTTGGAGCAGACATTGATCCAGTAACACTCGAAATCCACTCACACATAGGAGAAAGTAATTGAAGGTGAAACTTAGAACATTTAAGGTAACTTGTTGCAACTTTACCAGCTCACAAGGTGCACGAAATTATCCAAATCCCAAAAGATAGAGCAAATGACGATATTCTAAGATGTAAATATACAAAAAACTACTAGAACAAGGTGGACATTGGATTTAATCCGATATCGTGCTCCAATTTAGTTATATCACGATTCATTGTGTCATCATAGTAAATATAGAGTTAAGCCCCCTTGTACAGGGTGGTTTGCCAGGCTGCCGAATGCAAGGTGGTATAATTGCATTGGAAGCTGGACAAAAAACAGATTTAATCAGATCAATGCAGTGTTGCCACCTGACATTCTGTCAAACTACTTGGCAAACCTCCTGTATATGTAGTATGTTTCGTAAATATATTCTTGTCAGTTTTCCAACATTTTTTTTTTATGTATTTAAGCGATTCATATTTGATCTTAAATCTCTTAGAAATTGATTTCAAGCAACTAAGTTAAATACGATAATTTACTCGATGAATAGACACGTTTAGTCTCCACATTTCCATCACCGATTAATAGGTTCCACTTAAATATACAATCAAATATTGGTCAAAACTAACACTCTAAACCAATTTCCAACTCAAATGAGCTAGCACGAGTTTTTCAAATTTTTACTATTCAAATCTAGCCCCTGTTTGGTTTAAGGAAAAAAAAAATCCAAATTTTAGTATATTTTGATAAAAGTTAGTGGAATGTGTAGTTGAAAGCTATAAGATGCCCATAAAATATGTGATTGAATTAATTGTTGACTTTGATTAAAATTTTAATCAACTTTTATAATGGAACCAACCAAATGCCTAATTTACTAACCATAGAGGAAGCACAATAAATAGGGCGGGCAGTGATTAAAGTACATTTTGTTGTAGACTTGTCCTGTGATGGATTAGTCACAAATTTATGTTGGAACTATATTATCCGTGAATTAGTATTCGTAGTTAATATTCTTTTAAATTCTAAATTGACCGAATGAAGATTGAGAATACATATAAAAATTCAATATTTATAACGTCAGACAACTGTTATGAAACTTTTAGTTTTTTTTTTCAATCTAATTCCGTACCTTTTTTTTTTATTAATTTTAAAATGGAAAATTATGTTTCGGTATAAGTTAGTCATTTTATTTATCTCCATCACTAATTTCCATTAAAATTATCAATGGAGACAAACGAATGAAACTAAATAGAAAGTTATGTGACCTTTTCTGAAACAAATTAAAGATAAGTAACCAAATTGAAACAAGGCTCAAAATCAAGTGGCAATTCGAGTTTTTTACCTATGAAAATATTTAGGGTTCGTTTGATAGGTAAATGTGGAAAGGAAATTCAATTCCATATTAGTTGGAAAATAAAAACTCACCAAATTTACAAAAAATCATTTTTTATGAAAACAAAGAAAATGTAGATTAAAGTGATTGTACCTTGAAATTCGATTTTCATTTCCCCGTTGCAATCAAACAATCCTAGTGAAATTTGATTTACTCACATTTTTCACGTGGCAATCAGGTGTCAGCCCCTTGAAGGTTGACATGCACAATGATATGAGAATACCTTGCACTCATGATGGAATTTTGTGGGAAGATGTGTTGATGGTGTACACTTCGAATTTCGGGCAAGGAAAATGTGGAAATGATGCTTCAGTTCGGCTTGGTGTCAAGGTGTTGCAGATTGGCAAGGATGGGCTGATCCAGCTTGCTGTTAGTGGGCTGAAATCCACAAATTCGGGTGTCTAAATGGGGCACGTGTTTGGCAGATGTGTTGGGCAATTTTCAGAGTCCGTACTGGTGGAAAGTGTGGGCAGTTACTGGGAATAGTTGTGAGATACGGTTTCTAGCATTTTCTAGCCAACTGGGTTGGTTTATCCCTTTGGTAGTTAAGGGTGTTAACTGCACATAAGTTTGGCCTATAATTTGAGAGAAGGTCTGGCTGATGAGACAAAAAAAAAAAAGGTGTTGTGTTCGTTCAGTGTTCCTTTGTGTTTTGTATTATTGTTGAGTAATAAAACAAGTGGGAGGATTTTGTTGGTGTCCCTATGATAGACAGTGCATTCAGTTTGGCTGCACAGGTCCATGTACATAATGATGTGCACATAGAACTGAGGGCTCAATTCGAGGAGTTTGCTAACGGAGTTGACGAAAGACAATCTTCGTTCATGAAAGATTTGTGGAACTTACGGATAACTTAAAGGCTCATTTTGATGCCCTTGAGAGTGAAATTTCCTTGCTGAAATTGGCCCTTAACAGCACCACCGTTCGGGAGGTAGTGGGTGCTTCAAAAATTCGTGTTCCTGAACCAAAGTAGTTCAACGGTGCTCGTAATGCTAAGGAGTTGGAGAATTTCCTATGGGATATGGAGCAGTATTTTAAGGCTGCTCGTATTCCAGAGGATGAGCTGATAAATATCACTTCAACTTATCTGTCGGGAGATGCAAAGTTGGGGTGGCGAACTCGGGTGAAGGATGACGAAGCTATAGGGCGGTCACCTATTGTTACGTGGAAAACGTTGAAGAAGGAATTGAAAGATCAGTTCCTGCATTGCAACACTGCTTGGGTTGTAAGGAAAACTCTCAAAGCTAAGACAAATGGGTAGTGTTCGGGAATACGTGACGAAATTCAGTAGTCTCATGCTTGATATCCAGAATATGTCCGAGGAGGATAAGTTTTTCAATTTCATGTCGGGATTACAAGGTTGGGCACAAGCGGAATTGCAGAGGCAAAGAGTGAAGGACCTTCATTCGGCAATGGCGGTAGCGAATTGTCTTGTTGATTAGAAGATGGGTGGTAACTCCTCTATTCAGAGGAAAAAATAAGAAAGGCTGGCACATCGAAAGTCTGGAAGAAAGGGGACAAGAAGAAGATATTCGACGGCCCCAAATCGAAAGATGGTGATCAGTGTCAGAAGTCAAAAAGTTTCACTGGATGCTTCATTTGCAACGGCTCCCCATCGTGCAAAGGATTGTCCAAAGAGGGATAAACTGAATGCTTTAAGGCTGGAAGGTAGTGATGACAGCTCGGATGATGCCCTCACACGAGTAAATCCGCTACAGCTCGTGAATGCCATCAATTCACTGCAGCGTGGCTTGATGTATGTTCAAGTTGCTATTGATGGGAAAGAAGTGTTGGCAATGATGGACACAGGGTACTATAAACAATTTTGTAAGTTCCAGGATCGTGGAAAAGATGGGTCTAAGCATGACTCAAGTGACTATGAAGATTAAGGCTGTGAATTCTGCAGCACAACCTGTGAAGGGATCTACAGAGTTACTCTTTGTGTGGACGAATGGGAGGGACGGTGCAATCTAATGGCCGTTCCCTTGGATGATTTCGATTTGATCCTTGGTATCGAATTTTTTGTCAAGGCGAAGGCTTCTGTGGTATCACATTTGAATGGGCTATACATTGCTGATGAATGAAGTCCATATTTTGTACCAGCGAGACATCTTGACAGAAATAAAGGGAAGCAGATTCTAGATGAAATGCAATCTGTAAAATAACTTAAGGCGGGACTGAAGAAAGGGAAGGTGACTTACGTTACAGCTTTGATTGAGATCAAAGAAGATCATGTTGTGGAGGTACCTGATCAGGTGGCAAGTATTTTGGAGGAGTTCGTTGATGTGATGTCCCCCAGAACTTCTAAAAACTCTCCTACCTCGTCGTGTTGTTGATCACAAAATTGAACTCGAACCACCTCCAGCACAAACCCCATATCGAATGGCTCCGTCGGAATTGGCAGAGTTGAGGAGGCATCTTGATGATTTACTTGATGTAGGATTCATTCAGCCTTCGAAAGCTCCCTACGGTGCCCCAATGTTATTTTAGAAGAAGCATGATGGTTCCATGAGGATGTGCGTGGATTATCGTGCACTGAATAAGGTGACGGTGAATAACAAGTACCCGGTGCCTAATGTTGCTGATTTATTTGATTGGTTGGTGAAGGCTTCATTCTTCACCAAGCTGGATTTGTGGTCGAGCTATTGGCAAGTGAGAATTGCTGAAGGGGATGAATCAAAGACTGTCTGTGTGATGAGGTATAGTTCATTTGAATTTCTGGTTGTGCCTTTCGGTTTTACAAATGCACATGCTACTTTATGTAACTTAATGAATGATGTGTTGTACGAGTTCTTGTATGATTTTGTGGTCGTCTATTTGGATGACATTGTGATATACAGTAGATCACTGGGTGATCATATTGTCTACTTGACCAATGTGTTATCACGGCTTAGAGAACACTAATTGTATGTCAAGAAGGAGAAATGCGAGTTCTGTCAGTCGGAAGTAATGTTTTTGGGACACTGGGTGGGTCAATAAGAATCAGAATGGATGAAAAGAAGGTGAAGGCTATCATGGAGTGGGCAAGTCCATCTAAGGTTGCTGAAATACGTTCCTTTCTTGGATTATCTAACTATTATTGATGGTTCATTCAAGGCTATTCCAAGAAAGTGAACGCCTTGACGGACTTACTGAAGAAGGATCAGAAGTGGGAATGGACTGAGGAGTGCCAACGAGCTTTCGAGAAGTTAAAGCAGGCCATTTCAACTGAACCAATGATGCAGCTGCATGACTTCGAGAAGCCATTTGAAGTACACACTGATGCATCTGATCATGCTATTGGTGGTGTATTGGTACAAGAGGGTCATTCGATCGTTTATGAAAGTCGAAAATTGAAGGAGAGAGAACAATGATACTCAACTCATGAGAAAGTGATGACGACGATTGTTCATTATCTGGAGACTTGACGACATTACTTGTCAGGAACTAAATTCACTGTTCTAACAGATAATGTAGCCAATACATATTTTTGGTCCCAAAAGAAACTCTCGGCAAAACAGCCGAGATGGTAGGAATATCTGGTTGAATGTGATTTTGCGTGGGTTCACAAGCCAGGCAAGCAGAATCAGGTTGCTGATGCACTCAGTTGAAAGTCTGTGGAAGCATATGTGTCGACTTTGATGACGGTTGAATCAGATTTTCTTGAAAAAATCAAGTAGTGGGCTGAGACGGATGTTGTATATACCAAGTTGTTGTAAGAAATTAAAGACGGCTTGGTGAGACGGTATTGGATTGAATACGGCCTGACCTATACCAAAGGCAGCATATTGAATGTGCCTTTGGGAGGGGGCTGAGGCAGATACCGTTGAAGGAAACTCATGATCCGCTATGGGCAGGCCATCCGGGCATTGAAAGGATGCTGGCTACTGGCCGAAGATGGGTGACGAGATAGAGGCGTATGTGAAGTCTTGCTTGGTGTGCTAGCGGGATAAAACAGAAAGGAGGAAAGATGCAAGTTTGCTCCAGCTTTTGCAGGTTCTAGAACGGCCCTGACAGTCGACTTCTATGGATTTCATTTCTAGTTTCCTGAAGGTTGATGGGTTCAAGTCCATTATGGTGGTGGTGGACAGGTTCTCGAAATATTCAATCTTCATTCCAGCTCCACATGAGTACACTGTGGACATTGCTGCTGGATTGTTCTTCAAAAATGTGGTGAAGTACTTTGGAATACTCGGGGATATTGTGAGTGATCAGGATTCTCGGTTTACAAGCAAATTTTGGACCATGCTGTTCAACATGATGGGGTCTGAATTGAAGTTTTCAACAGCAAATCATCCACAAACTGATGGTCAGACGGAAAGGATAAACGCATTGCGGGAGGAATATCTCAGACATTATGTTACAGCCAGTCAGAAGAATTGGGTTACCTTACTTGACATAGCTCAGTTTTGCTACAATCTCCATCAATTACTGCTATGGGGATGTGTCCGACCGAGTTAACTATGAGACATATGCCCAAGACTCCTCTCGAGATTGTGAAAGAAGGGGGACGCAGTGTATGTCCAGCTGCTTTTCAGTTTGCTCAAGACAAGTAGGAAATGATTGAGCAAGAAAAGGACAGTTTTGCGAAGGCTGCTCGACGGATGAAGAAGTATGCTGATCAGAACCGAAGGCATGTGGAGTTCTAGGTTGGTGATAAAGTCTTGTTGAAATTGACTCCCCGAATCTGGAAAAAGATTAGGAGCAAGACCGTGCATCGTGGGCTAGTTTAAAAATATGATGGTCCCTTCGAAGTAATCAAGCGTGTTGGGAAGGTAGCATACCGACTGAAGCTACCTGATCGGTTGAAGGTGCATCCTACTTTCCATGTAAGCTATTTGAAGCCCTTTAATGAAAGTTTGGTGGGAGAAGATCGTTTGCAGACCAAGAGGGCTCCTCCTATGATTAGAAGACAATATGATAAGGAGGTGACAAAGATCATGGGTCATCGAACAATTGGGACAAGTAAGAAGAACAGACGGACATACTATCTTGTTCTGTGGAAAGGTGACATTGGAGTTAATACAACCTATGAAAGGGACGTTGATCTGTGGCAATTCAAGGACAAGGTGAAGGAGTATCTTGATTCTCTTCCGATAGGGGCATCAGACTCTTCTTGTGGGGGAGGTTTGTCAGCCTCTTGAAGGTTGGCATACACAATGACATGAGAATACCTTGCACTCATGCCGGGGATTTTGCGGGAAGATGTGTTGATGGTACACACTTCGAATTTCGGGTAAGGAAAATGTGGGAATGATGCTTCAGTTTTGTTTGGTATCAAGGTGGACAAGGCATGAACTGATCTAGCTGGCATGGGCTGATCTAGCTTACTGTTCGTGGGCAAAGTATTGCAGATTAACAAGACATGGGCTGATCCAGCTTGTTGTTAGTAGATTGAAGTCCACAAATTCGGGTGTCCAAATGGGGTACACGTTTGGCACATGTGCTCGGCGGTTTTCGGAGCCCATACTGGTGGAAAGTGTAGGCAGTTGCTGGGAATAGTTGTGGGATACGGTTTCTAGCATTTTCTAGCCAACTGGGTTGGTTTATCCCTCTGACAATTAAGGGTGTTAATTGCACACGAGTTTTGGCCTATAAATTAAGAGAATGTCTGGCCGATGAGACACAAAAAAAACGTGTTGTGTTCTTTCAGTGTTCCTTCGTGTCTTATATTATTGTTGAGTAATAAAATAAGTGGGTTTACTCGTAATACTATCTTTTTTTACTTTGTTGCCTTACTTCGTGTGTGTGCATTGTGCAAATCGATAGGTTGACTAAGTGGATACTTAGTGTCGTTTGACCAAGTATTTTACTTAGATTTCGTCCATGTGATATCAGGGCATTAGATAAAACAAAAAAGAGGTTTTGAGAGAGGTAACCCCCTCTTTGGCTCTTTCCCACTCTACGCTCCCTTCATCCGATGCTCTCTCCCTCACTCTTAAATTTGACCTGTGCTCATATAGTTTTCATTTCTCAAGAAGATTGTTGAGTTTTTTTTTTCCCCACCGTAGGGTACGCTAATGCCTTGCTCGTTTTCTTGATTTTTGCAGTCTAATTTTTCTATTATATGTTCGATGGTAGATGTTAAAAAACTGGCTTTTGTCTTTGGAACATATTTGGAAGAAATGCATTTGATTAAAAGTTTAAAGCTTTACACTTGATGTGCCCGTAGCATGACTTAGTGTGGTTTTTCATCTTTCTCAGTAATTGAATGGGTGGAAACAGGATGGAAAATGAATAGAAATAATGTGGTTGAATAAAAGGGTTATTGGATTATAGATTTATGTTCTCCAATTCTAACTTCTTGAGAATGAAACATTTCAAATTCACTTGTACCTTCATTTTTTGGAAGAGGGGTCAGGGAGCTTTTTTTAACATTTTTCCTCCTCAGGTTTGTTAGCTTCAAGTTTGGGTTGGGGCGTGCAGATGAGATGACTTTATGTGCAAAGGGTTGGTGTAGTTTCCTGTATATGTTGCATAATGTACGTGGGAAGAAGAACTGCTGGGGATTCTTTTAAGAGAAGAAAATATAGCACTGTTAGACTGGTGAAGGAGTAGTGATAGTTCTTTGGTCATGATAAATATAATGTAAGGCTTTAGTCAGGACTTGTTAGGAGGGTTAAACTGAAAGGAGTTCTAATTGGTGTTCTCCAGAGATTTGGAGAACCTCATCAACAACTTCCCACATCTCAAGGGAAGTGGATGAATTTTTTGCCCACGAGTTTTGATCAGACGGGTGCTTCTCTGATGAAGTTAAAAGTCTATCTTTTCAAGGCAATTCATCCTTATTGAGGCTTAGGCCTTTGAAGTAAAAAGAGTAAGTACCAATGCAAAAAATAAACATGAAATTTGAGAAAATACTTCCTTTTTGTACAGTATAATTTTGATTTCTCTCTTTTATACACTTTTTCAATTTGAGAGTTTGTTAACACCCAACATAAGTTTTAGTAGTCATATAGGCTGTTTCATTTTTAGAAGTTCATATAGAGTTTCTCAAGTTTTCACATTGTTTATGTTTTGTTAATTGCTTTTCCTTCTGGATGATGAATTGTGTATTTGTTATTAAATATTTAACTATTCTATCACTTTTAGCCATGTATTTTTAAATTACATATTTAGAAAATGCTTAAATGAAGGTATTCACGTATTGGGGCTTCTGCCTCAGTTTGTGAAGCATAAAATGCCGTCTTCTCGTTTCACCATTCAAGCACTGATTTGAGTGCTTTATTTTATTTCATTCTCCTCTTATTTTTATTTGCTTCTGTTTGGTCTGTTCATTATCTCATTGGTGGTCCTTCATGTATAACATGGTTTTGGAAAAAAAAAAAAATGATATGACTGAGAGAGGTTTCTCGGTTAGTTTAAAGTGGATTTCCTATGTTGTACGAGACTCTGGACATGCTTTGTTGGTTTCGATCCATGCTTATCTTTTTTTTCTCCCCCTCATTATTACAGCCTTTGACTTGTTCTTACCAAGTCAAGCTGCAGGGTGCTGAGGTTGATCAGTTACCTGGAGATTTGACAATGTCATCATCTGGATTAACTTGTAGCCCCTTCAGATATAGCCTTCACTTACCTGCAAGAGATGTTGGGTTGAGTAATGACCGAGTTACTTCATTTCCTAATAATAGGAGATTTAAGGATTTTCTCTGTTTATACAGGTACATCTTATATCTTCCGTAGTTTGTAGTTGCATGTATCACAGGTACAGAACTTTATTTCTTATCTTGATTTTCACAGAAATAGTTGGACTGATTCAACTCAGCAACGTATACATAGAACTCCATTGCTCAAATTCGCAATGGATGCGTCCTATGATGATGCTACAAATGAGTCAGCTGGTAAACTTTGTGCATTTCTTAGTTAAATTGATTTTGTTTGATTGAAGTTGTGTAGTTAAATTATTAACCTATGATGGTAAGGAATAATTATTGATTCAGCCATTTAGTGTCTGGTGGATTCTTATACTCGAGGAAATGACACTGGTGGGAATCATTGTGACCAATATAGTTTTGTGCTTGAGATGGTGAATGAATGATGATTAGTCTCTTTGTTGGTATGTAGGGAAAACAAAACCCACTTAATGAAATTTATTTGATTTTTGAGTCAAAATGAAACAGCCTTGAGTCTTCACTTTGTTCCTTAAGCCATCTATTGGGTTTACTCATCAAGGTCTATGATAAATGCTTAACAGCAAAACACGATGCTTTTCTATTGGCTTAAAATTATTGATTTTTCTCATGGGGAAGGGACCAGAGACTCATACCTGGTTAAGTCATAAATAATCATGTGTCCTAAATTCTTACTTATTTCTAAAAATGGGCATCCACAAATTATTGTCTGCCTTGTGACACACTTTTGTTGGATGGGTAGAGCCTTTGTTTCTTGTCATATTGGGTGTAGTAGAACTCCCACACCTAACATGTATAGTGGTTATAGCATTGTTGGTGCTTAACATGAAATTTGACCAAAAGTACCATTATATTCCTTTGCAAATGAACTTTGACTTACACTTGGCACACTTAGCAGTCTTAATGTTTGGTCTGGTTGTTCATCTCTGACAATAACTTTTGTAAATTAGCTATTTGAAATTTCTGAAACTTTTTATCTTTTCACCTTTTCCAGGTACAGCAATATTTCCGAGAATCAATGTAAGGGACCCGTATAAGCGACTTGGAATTAGTAGGGAAGCTTCTGAAGATGAAATTCAAGCTGCCAGGAATTTTCTAATACTAACATATGGAGGGCACAAACCAAGTGTGGATGCTATTGAATCAGCACATGATAAAATAATAATGCAAAAGTTCTATGAAAGGAAGAACCCTAAAATCAACATCAAGAAAAAGGTCAGGGAAGTAACACAGTCTCGTGTTGTGCAGGCTGTTGTGAGCAGGTTCAGAACTCCATCAACGAATGTCATCATAAAAACTTCCATTGTATTCGTGGTGCTTGGACTGCTCACAGTACTCTTTCCAACTGAAGAAGGGCCTACCCTTCAAGTTGCCATTTCTTTACTAGTTACCATGTATTTCATCTATGATCGGCTGAAGAGCAAACTCCGTGGTTTTCTTTATGGGTAAGCTCTTTATATTTCTAAATGAAGGTGTTGTGTTTTAGACCAATGGATTTCCTAGATTTACGTAAAATTTTAAAAGAATTTATTTACACACCATGTCCATAGTTATAGTGCCTAGCTCTAATTTCTAGATGCCATGTCCATTTTATCTAGAGCATACAAGTAAAGGGTTGCTGTTTAGGGCAGGATCAAGTTGGAGGGACAAAATGATATTATGGCTTCATTTTCAAAATTACGTAAGTAAATTTGGCAGAATCTCAGTATGAACTTACTCCTTATTACGCACCCCTTGTTCTTTTATCCACCCCACCCCATTCTTTTCTTATCCAGCCCTTCTCTGGGCAAGGTGGCACTTATTTGTATCGCCACGACTGGCACTTTTTCCAATCTTTTCCCATTTGTTGGGGCCTGTCAATCCTTCTTGTTAGATCATTCCACTTGTATTTGTCAGATAAGCCTGCCTGATGTTTGGGAACTTTTTTGTCCGAGGCTTTTCAAAGGCGACTACTTGAGCCTTCTCTAAAACCTCGCGCTGTGTCTAATTGGACTATTGTGGCGCCTTTCTGAATGTCAATCTTCAATTGATGCTCAAAGTCTGACTTGCCTTTCAATGTCCATTGGAAGTGGAGCAAATCTGGATAATTCTTCAAACTTTTGCTCTACTCGGACTTGGACACTTTGCTAGGTATCCACCCATACCCTTGAATCTTCTTCCTTTGAACTTTGCATCTCTCTCAGCGGCAGTTCATTATCTCTTTCTTTCCTTTACATATACACACCCACAGCTTAGAATTTTGAGATTTTTATCAATATTGATCTTGCAGATTTCCTCTTTGAGTAGCTGTATTAACTTTAGATACTTCTATATATGGCTTAGTTAGGAGGCCAGCGCTAGTAATCAGATTTTTTTATTTCATTCTGCTCAGATTTTCATCGTTGTTCTCTCCTCTTCCTCTATTCCTTATGCACATCTTGTTACACTCAGACAGTCACTAACATTTCTTCAATAAGATTCCCGCCAATGATGGATTGATTTAGAACGCTTCTTGAAAATAGAATTTCTTGTTAATATGATTTATACATTACCTGTTGAATAACCAGAGTGGTGGTTTGATTTGCACTCATACCATTCATTTCGGATAGGGGCACAAATTGAGATTGAAACAGGTTGAGGCAAGGAATGCTTTCTATTCCTATTCCTTTCCTAGTTAGTTTCAAACATGTCTATTCTCTAATTTTGCTTCATTTGAAACACATTTTTTAAGTTTAGTTATATTTAGTTATTTAATCAGACGAATTAATAGTTGCTTTGAACTTTAGAGTAATATTAATTATTTTTAGAAAAGAAAACGTGATATATTGGTTAAGCTGTTTCTTGATGCACACTGGATAGTTATTTGTGATCTTCGACAATCAGTCCATTTTGAGTATGAAGTCCTTCATATGTAACAGGACTCTGTCTGTTTCTATGATCCAATCCATGAGTTTCTAACTTATTGTCCTTGGCTATCTGGATGGTACTAACTATCTTCGTAGATAGGAGAGAAGCTTGTAAAATATTGTCGATGGGTACACATACTATATATGACTTCAATATAAATGCAGGAGAGCTCCGTGATCTTTTTGAATATGAAAGGAGGGGTTAAGAGACTGGTATGATACCTTGCTTAACACGCTTGGATTCTGCTCTGCCTTTGGCTGCGTTAAAGAAAAAACCCAGGCTTGCCTTTCATCAGACTGTTAGCTTTCTTAGGTTGCCCCTCTCAGCATTTATTGGCGGAGTGTCCTCACCTGTCACATTTATAGTAGACTTTCTTTCTGAACAATTATTCTCCTTTATAATGTTTTTGGCACTTTGGGCAGAGTGGCCACTTATTTGTAGCGCCAATACTGGCACTTGTTCTAGGCTTTTCTCTTTTGTTGGAGCTGTACCAATCTTCTTGTTAGATGTGCCACTTGCATTTGGCAGATAATTATGGCTGCTGTTTGGGGAATTCATCAATTTGTTATGGCTGCTGTTTGAGGAATTCATCAATTTGATGTTTGTCGAGGTGGCTACTTGAGCTTTCTCCAAAACCTCGTGGTATGTGCCTTATTGTACTATTGTGACGACCTTTTGAATGTCCGTCTTCTGTTAAGTGTCTCGCTCCACTAATCAGCATCCACTAGATGTGGAGCAGACTTGGATAATACTTCGAACTTTTGCTTGTACTCGGAGTAACACTATGCTATCAAAATTATGAACTGTGGCCACACATACACCTATAATCTTCTTCTTGCTTAAAACCCTGCAGCTTCGAAGTTCTCAAACCTCTCCCAGCTGCAGTTGATTATCTCTCCTCTTCTTACATATAAACACATTTTGGGATTTTTATTGATCTTGCAGAGTTCCTCTTTGAGGATCTGTATGAACGATTTTAGATACTTCTATATCTGGCTTAGTTAGGAGGCTGGTAATCAGATTTTTGGATCCGACTGCCAAGGCATTTTGAGTAAACTCTTTGTTTCAATCAATTGTCCTCCAAGCAGCCTGGACAATCCTCCTCCAGCATTATACACAACATTTATGCGTGTCATTAGAAATAGGCCAATTGGATGCTTGAAGTTAATCTTAGGGAGGAGGAGCAGTCTACACCACCAATGCTGTTATTTTCCAACGTAGGTGCAGATCGAGAGATTTGTTGCAGTCCCCTGATTCAAATTTCATTTCCTTTTTCTTTTCCTACATGTCTTGTCGCACTAACACTGAATAATCCTAATACTCTCCATTTAGATTACTTCCAATGATGGATTGATTTAAAACACTTTGAGAAAATAGTATTGCTTTTTTATATACAAACTGCATTGCCTCTTGAATGTATGGAGCAGTGATGCCACTGTGCGCATACCATTCGGTTCTGACAGGCATAAATAGAGATTGAAACAGCGCGTTCCATTCCTAGTTAGTTTCAAACATATTTCAATACCCTAAATTTGCTTCATTTGATACACATTTTTTTTTTAAAGTTTAATTATATTTTGTTATTAAACGAGATGAATTGATATTTGCCATGAGTTTTAGCATAATCTAATTAATTATTTAAGGAAAATAAGCTGTTTCTTGATGCACACATGGGTATGATTTTCA